>SKCR01000882.1:0-28673 GCA_019454045.1 Zanthoxylum bungeanum
CATGATAAATGAACCAGTCCAGAATGCCCGCGTTTGTGTAGCTTTCGGAAACGCGTTCGAACGGAAATGAGACAGAATGTTCGCGTTCGTATAGCGTTCGTAAACGCGTTCGAACGAAATCACAACAGTGGCATCCATAATGCAATAAACACATGCGGGAATGTTTCCCCAAGCGGTACGTGGAGTTTTATCCCAAGTACAGACCGCACTACCGTCCATTCGGATTCGACTACAGAATTTATGTCTAGGTTTCCATCCGATATACCACGAGAGGCAACACTCAACCGTTAACACAATGCAATCATGAAAATGGACGTGAAGTATGATAATGCATATAACAACACATAACCGAAGAAACAAACATGCGAAATAACAAGGAAGATAAACTGTTAGTGTCCTAGACATGCCACGGGATCTCTAAGTGTGATTCGTGTGTGAATAATAATAAAAAATAAGTTGCGGATGACTTACATTGATCGGTTGAGTTCAAAATTTTTCATTGATGTTGAAGCTTCCAAGCTCATGGGTGAGTATCAATATCACCTTCTTTTGACTCCCTTATGTGCTAGCAAGAACAAGTGGAACAAATTTTATCTCCCAATGAGAAACAAATTTGCCCGAGAGAGAAGGAAGCAATCGACCAAGCTGATCAAATCAGGGGCCATTCGGCCTTGCAAGATATTGGAGGCCATTCGGCCTTTTCCTTTGCAGGCCTTTCGGCCTTGGCTTATCATGCAGGCCATTCGGCCTTATTCTTCTAAAGAAAAGGAAGAAGCAGTGGCTAAATTCAAAAAGAAGCAACTGTCTTTACTTTTCGGCCATTTTTAAAGCAGAGAGAAATTGCCTTCTGTCACCGAAAAAGGAAAAGTCAATGGCCAATTCATTTAAGTGAAAAGCAAATGTTGCTTTTTATAGGCTTTAAATGAAATGTCAAGGCAAATGGCCTCTCGCCCAAAAACATTTAATGGCCATCCGGCCAAAATGCCAGGGAGATAGAAATAAATTAATTTCCAAAATTAAATATATTGAGTGTTTCACAAGATTCCATCAAAACCCATCACTCATATCTATCACCAAAATGACTAATGATGTAAGTGAAGTGGGTCCCACTTTAAATTCAAATTCAAGTGAGCTTGCTCAACACACTTCGGGCTCGATTAAACGAATTTTCCGTCGCGGCACAATTAAATCTAATTTAATTAAATAATAATACACAGTAAAATTATTATGAAAATCACTCGCGAATTAATTCCAAATTAATTCGTTCGCTAAAATTAAAATCCAATTTAATATATTGTTGAAATCCAATTTCAATTAATATATCTAATATATTATTTAGCCCAATTAAATAAATTAAATAGTAAAATCTAATTTAACTATTAAATTTATTTTACCGATTAATTCCAAATTAATCACGTTCTCTCTTCTCGACGAATTTAATCCCAGATAAATTCTCGACGCAATTAATCCCAGATTAATTATTTCTCTGATAATTAATCCCAGATTAAATTTCTCTCTTTATTAATTAATCATATATTAATATTTTCTCTCTTAATTAATCTCATATTAATATTGTTCGAGTCAAACATCATCGGTGAATCTTTGAGATGCGACCCAAGAGATCCCTGGATATGTTGGCAGTAAATACAGTCATCGGACTATCCGAACACGTGCGTACCCAGTACCACGTCTTTACCGATTTATAAGACATGGTTGGCTTCTAGCAAAGCACCATGCCTACCCAATTCTCCAGAAATATTCTTCTACGGAATACATGATCTTTGTCAGGCGTAGTATACATAGTATTGCGTATTACGATCCAGTATCGGATGTCACATGCAAGGCCTGGGGCTGGAGTTGTGTCTGCCCCGTACGAAGCATATATCGGATCACAAGTAACTAGTCACTTTATGATCGAAAAGTCATGACCTAGTCATACTTCCTCGATGGCTATAGCACTTAGAGTACTAGTTCTGTATCCATGTGTGATCATCATCTCCATATGACTGAAGTGATACTTCCATCTTGACATCACACCCAATACACTACGATTCTCAGTATACCTAAAAGAGGCATACACATAACCTGTTAAAGCACTGGACGACCAAAACCAAAGTATACTGATTGTCGCAAGTATTAGCGATGCAAGTCTCAAGTTAAGACCAAATACACCTACCCTAATTCGGATTCCCATAGACACATAGTCATACTACCAATGGGATTCCGAGGGGTCTATCCAGAGCGAAGCTGTTTCCGTACCATCGGTAAACAGAACCTCATATTACACTTGCATGAGTATCCAATACCCAAATATATGAGAACTATGTCGTTACGCTTCCATAACACGCACAAGTGTAATACTAGTCTATTACGCATTATCGATAATACTACGACAATGGATATTTAATGATTAAACCTTTGTGGATTAATATTGTCTCATATCTTATTATCCGAACTAATCATAAGGACTTTTATCATTTATATATCTAGGTAATCCAATTACAAATGATAAAAGAGCAATTTCCTTCCTTTGTCACATAGTTAATTTGTACAACAACACTATGTTCTGTACAAATTGTGATGCTATTGGTCATAATTGTCCAACATAAAAACACAAAACAAATGCGGGATAATAAAAGACAATAAACGTGAATTAAATGTGAAAAAAATGATAAAAGCTAATAATATGAAATAAATGTGCGATAAATAAATAACGGAACATCAAAGAAATATGTGACCAAGAGTTTGGTCGTATTTGATATAGGACTTTGCACACCCGTTGGACATATTTCATGTCCAACCGAGCGTGCCGCATCCAAAACTACAAAATAAAAGTAATAAAGGGTGCCCTCAGGTCTTACCTGTTAAGTGCTTCTTAGAAGTGCGTTACGTCATCGCCGGAAGGGTTAATGCTCCGTACTTTCTGGTTTTTCTAGGTTGTCAATATTTTCCTTCGCTGTTTCGCTGTTTTTTTGCTATTACAAATGTAGATAACAATTATTATAATTATTACACGGTAATTGGGAAATCCGAATATGACAAAATTACAATTATAATTATTATCCTCAAACAGACCCTAACGGCGGACCCTGAGAGTAGACCCTGACGGTAGAGGCTGAGAGCGGAGGGGTGAGGGCAGAGGCAGACCCTGAGAGCGGAGGCAGAGGCTGAAGGGCAGAGGCAGACCCTGAGAGCGGAGGCAGAGGCTGAAGGGCAGAGGCTGACAGCAGAGGCTGACAGCAGAGGCTGATGGCAGAGGCTGACAGGAAGCAGAGGCTGATGGCGGAGGCTGACAGCAGAGGCTGATGGCAGAGGCAGAGGCTGACAGCAGAGGCTGATGGCAGAGGCTGACAGCAGAGGCAGAAGCTGAAGCTGAGGCAGAGGCTGTTGGCAGGCAGAGGCAGAAGCTGAAGCTGAGGCAGAGGCTGTTGGCAGGCTGAGGCAGAGGCTGTTGGCAGGCAGAGGCAAAGCTGAAGCTGAGGTAGAGGCTGTTGGCAGGCAGAGCAGAAGCTGAAGCTGATGCAAATCAGAACTTTCCCGAGGCTTGTTGTAAAACAACAATATCCTTAAAACAAAATTCGTCCCCTACCGTAGGTGCAGTAGAACGTGAGACGATTGTTTCCCAGGATACAACGGAAACGTACGAGAAAGGGCACCACCAGACTCGTATCCAACGAACCACAAAGTGTTTGAACTCTCCTTTTAACAAAACAAAGAAAATGATCTTTCGTGTGTGTGCTATGTCTTTCTCTATTTTCTATTTCATTCTCTGATGTTGAAAACAAGAACTGATGTTGTTTATATAGGAAAAGAAACACATCTCAATTAATAGAAATTAACTAGCCAATTAAATTTCATAATGGGAGATGTTACACATTGTTGTAACCACTAAGCTAATTAAATTAGCTATTATGGAAATTAAACTTTTGTAACCACCAAGCTAATTAAATTAGCACTTATGGAAATTAAACTTTTGTAACCACCAAGCTAATTAAATTAGCTGTTATGGAAATACAAAAGGCTTGAAAATTGTGAACTTTGAGCAACAATTTCTCATTCACCCAAGCACCATTTTAAGCATATGAATATACCATTTCGAAGTACTCACGGAGGAGTATCCGAATCATTCAATAACAACCACTAACACGAAGTGGACCATGCTTAAAATTGAGCCTCAAAATGCTTATAAATAAGCATTTTTCCAACAATCCCCCACATGAATGAAATTGGCGAAAAACGTCGAATAAAATTATTTTTATAAAACATTTTATTTTGACCTAGAAGAGTTCAACGGTTCAACACCTGCATAGGATAGGTAGGCCACAGCCTTTGAACCTTCCCTTGTGAAAATATATCTCATTACTGGCTGACAGTTGACGCGATGTCATTGAACTGTACTGCCGTTCATGTAATTGGAGAACACATATCACACAGATATTTTACCTACACATTTGAGTTCTCATTATTATGTTCATTTTGGCCATGAACATCTACCTGGTTCTGCAAGAGTTTCTAAAAATTGTGCCCCGTACAATTCCCTTTGAAGCGGCCCCACTTCTCTCTCACATAGGTGATTTCTTATTTAAGAGTATCTCGTAATACTCTGCTCGGATTCCCGACGCATAAGAATCATTAAAAGCTTTTGCTTAACCTCTATCCATACGAGCATCACTGTTTCATTTCATCATAGGAATGGACTAGAGGGTAACCCCCACAGTGATCCAATTATGTCTTTTACGAGTAGGTTGTCCCATTGAACCTAGTTCTTGGGATCTCCAGTCAACAAGGTTGGGTTTTCCTTCGTAATAAACATTTATCTAATGGGCTTCAGTCCCATTCCCCTCGATGATTTCACAACTAACTCTCTATTTAACCCTTTGGTTAGCGGATCCGCAATGTTATCCTTTGACTTTACATAGTCAATCGAAATAACTCCAGTAGAGAGTAATTGTCTAACGGTATTGTGTCTACGACGAATATGTCTAGACTTACCATTATACATATTGTTATGTGCCCTTCCAATTGCAGATTGACTATCGCAATGAATGCAAATTGCTGGCACTGGCTTAGGCCAACTTGGAATATCCTCTAGAAAATTTCGAAGCCATTCTGCTTCTTCAGCACACTTGTCTAATGCAATGAATTCTGATTCCATTGTAGATCTGGCTATCACAGTCTGTTTGGAGGATTTCCATGATATAGCTGCACCTGCTAGTGTAAACACATAACCACTAGTAGACTTTGAGTCTTTCATGTCAGATATCCAATTAGCATCACTGTATCCTTCGACTACAGCTGGATATCTATGATAGTGCAACCCATAATTACGAGTAAAACGTAAGTACCTAAGTACTCTCACTATTGCTTTCCAGTGATCAACCCCTGGATTACTCGTATATCTGCTGAGCTTGTTTACTGTACAGGCTATATCAGGCCTTGTACAACTCGATAGATACATCAAACTCCCGATCACTCTAGAGTATTCTACTTGAGATATACCATCTCCCCTATTCTTCGATAGGTGTAAACTCACATCTAAAGGAGTTCTAGCCACAGCTGAATCATCATCGTTGAATTTACCAAGATTTTGTCCACATAGTGCGACTGATCAAGAATAAGTCCATCTGGACTTCTCGAGATCTTTATTCCCAGAATGACATCTGCAAGACCCATGTCTTTCATGTCAAACTTGGATTTCAGCATATTCTTGGTAGATTTCACCATTTTGACATTACTCCCGACAATCAGTATGTCATCAACGTAGAGACATAAAATGACATAGCCAACTTCTGTCTCTCTGACATAAATGCATTTATCACATTCATTGATTTTGAAAACCATTTGCCAACATGGTGTCATCAAACTTTTATGCCACTGTTTCGGGGCTTGTTTCAATCCATACAAGGATTTAACTAACTTACAGACTTTCTTTTCTTGTCCTGGAGCTATAAAACCTTCAGGTTGTTCCATGTAGATTTCTTCATCTAAATCTCCATTCAGAAAGGCTGTTTTCACATCCATCTGATGTACCTCAAGATTGCGCAAAGCTGCAATCGCTAGTATCATCCTTATGGAATTTATTCTCGTTACAGGAGAATAAGTATCAAAGTAATCAAGACCTTCACGTTGTCTATAACCTTTAATTACAAGTCTTGCTTTGTACTTGTCAATTGATCCATCTGCCTTTATTTTCCTTTTGAAAATCCACTTGGACCCTAAAGGTTTACATCCTGGAGGAAGATTCACTAACTCCCAGGTGTGATTTTGTAAGATGGATTCAATTTCACTATTGATGGCATCTTTCCACAAGGCACCATCAGCTGACCTTACAGCTTCGTTATAGCTTTGAGGATCATTCTCTAGCAAAAATGTCAGAAAATCTGGACCAAATGATTTTTCCGTTCTAGCTCTTTTGCTACGTCTTAGTTCAGGTTCAACAACTTGTTGATCCTCTGGAACATTAATTTGTTCTCGGTCCTGACTATCTTCAATGATAGTCTCATGTGCCCGTTTGTGCACATCTGAATTCGAATTAGTTTTACAAGGAAAAACGTATTCGAAAAAGGATGCATTCCTCGATTCCATTATCGTATTCTTGTGAATATCTGGTACATTAGACTCATGCACAAGAAATCGATAAGCATTACTGTTATGAGCATATCCTATGAAAATGCAATCAACAGTTTTTGGTCCTATCTTCACCTTTTTAGGTGGAGGAATGACTACCTTGGCAAGACACCCCCACACTCGAGGAATTTATAGGAAGGTACTCTTCCTTTCCACATTTCATAAGGAGTTTTCCCTGCTTCTTTCCGTGGTACCTTATTTAAAAGGTAATTAGCTGATAAGACAGCTTCTCCCCACATAGTCTGAGGTAAGCCAGAGCTGATTAACATAGCGTTCATCATCTCTTTCAAGGTACGATTCTTACGTTCCGCAATCCCATTGGATTGAGGCGAATAAGGAGCTGTGGTTTGATGTATGATTCCATTTTGTTCACAAAGTGATTCAAAAGGGAAAACATACTCACCACCACGATCACTTCTTAACTCCTTAATTCTTTTATTCAGTTGGTTCTCAACTTCATTCTTATAGAGAACAAATTTCTCTATAGCTTCGTCCTTGCTTTTCATTAAATACACATAGCAAAATCTTGTGCAATCATCAATAAAGGTAATAAAATATTTATTACCGCCTCTCGATTGTATTGAATTAAAATCACATACATCGGTATGAATTAGATCAAGTGGTTCAGAGTTTCTTTCAATACTATGAAAAGATGATCTTGTTAGTTTTGCCTCAACACAAGTATCACACTTATGTTTGTTATCAATTTTAAAATTGGGAATATGATTCATGTTAATTAACTTTCGCAATGAATTAAAATTAACATGTCCTAATCTACCATGCCAAAGATTAGAATACTCAACAATATAAGCAGAAGAACTAGCTTTATTGATATTTTTGGGTTTAACAACCATTACATTGAGCTTAAAAAGCCCATCAGTTACATACCCTTTTCCCACATACATCCCATTTTTAGTCAAAACTACTTTATCAGACTCGAACACCATCCGGAATCCATGCTTGTTCAGAAGCGATCCAGACACAAGATTCTTCCGTATTTCAGGTACATACAGAACATTGTTCAGAGTCAACTCTTTCCCAGAGGTCATCTTCAGAATCACCTTTCCTTGACCTTCTATCTCAGATGTTGCTGAATTTCCCATGTATATCTTTTCCCCATTTTCAGCAGGCTCAAATGAAGAAAACATGCTCTTGTCTGAGCATACATGTCGAGTGGCACCAGTATCAATCCACCACTCTCTTGGGTTAGAACCCACCAGATTCACCTCAGAAACCACAGCAGAAAGGTTAATGTCTGAAACATCTTGAGTCATGTTTTCTAGCACATTAGCCTCTTGTTTCTTTTTCTTCTTCGGCAGTCTGCACTCAGAAGACTTGTGACCCATTTTGTCACAGTTGAAGCATTTTCCTTGAAATTTTGATTTCTTGGAAACTCCTCCTTTAGGGCCCATCTTTGACCCTTTGTTCTTGAGGTTCTTGTTCTTATGGCCATGTTCGACAACATTTGCTTTGGCCTCATGAGTCATTCCTCTCTTTTCAGAAACTCGGTTATCTTCCTCAATTCTTAGCTTAAGAACCAAGTCTTCAATGCTCATTTCTTTTCGCTTATGCTTTAAATAATTCTTGAAATCTTTCCAACCAGGTGGTAGTTTCTCAATTATCGAGGCTACTTGGAAGGTTTCACTTAAACTCATCCCCTCAGCATGAATTTCTGCTAGAATAATCTGCAGTTCTTGTACTTGGCTTATCACAGTTTTGGAATCAATCATTTTAAACTCTAGGAAACGGCCTACGACAAATTTCTTAGTACCGGCATCCTCAGTTTTATATTTTCGATCTAAAGATTCCCAAAGCCCTTTAGCTGTTTTCATTCCAGCGTACACACTGTACAAGGAATCACTTAGCCCATTCAGCACATAATTCCGACATAGGAATTCAGAATGTTTCCAAGCTTCAATGGCACTGATGACTTGGATATCAATCTCACCCTCTTTGGGTACATGAGCATCTTCCTTTAGAAACCTCGCAAGGTTCAACGTGGTCAGGTAGAAGAACATTTTCTGTTGCCACCTTTTGAAATTCTGACCACTGAATTTTTCAGGTTTTTCCGCAGCAGGATTGACATGGCTCACATGTCCAACAGGTTGTCTAGCCATTGAGGCAGAAACACCTTGGCCAGCCACAACGGCTGCCATATTAAGCCCAGAGGCTGATGCAAGTTGGCCAGCCGAAGGGGCTGCCACTGCACTTTGGTCAGCCACGGGGGCTGCCACAATTCTGGCCAGCCGAAGAGGCTGCCATATTCGGATCTACTGTGTTTGGACTGATTTCCATATCCACAGAGTCTCGAATTTGTTTTAAGACTGTAGATAACAATTATTACAATTATTACACGGTAATTGGGAAATCCGAATATGACAAAATTACAATTATAATTATTATCCTCAAACAGACCCTAACGGCGGACCCTGAGAGTAGACCCTGACGGTAGAGGCTGAGAGCGGAGGCTGAGGGCAGAGGCAGACCCTGAGAGCGGAGGCAGAGGCTGAAGGGCAGAGGCAGACCCTGAGAGCGGAGGCAGAGGCTGAAGGGCAGAGGCTGACAGCAGAGGCTATGCAGAGGCTGACAGCAGAGCTGATGGCAGAGGCTGACAGCAGAGGCAGAAGCTGAAGCTGAGGCAGGCTGTTGGCAGGCAGAGGCTGAAGCTGAAGCTGAGGCAGAGCTTTGCAGCTGAGGCAGAGGCTGTTGGCAGGCAGATGCAGAAGCTGAAGCTGAGGCAGAGGCTGTTGGCAGGCTGAGGCAGAGGCTGTTGGTGGCAGAGGCAGAGCAGAAGCTGAAGCTGAGGCAAGGCTGTTGGCAGGCAGAGGCAGAGCTGAAGCTGATGCAAATCAGAACTTTCCCGAGGCTTGTTGTAAAACAACAATATCCTTAAAACAAAATTCGTCCCCTACCGTAGGTGCAGTAGAACGTGAGACGATTGTTTCCCAGGATACAACGGAAACGTACGAGAAAGGGCACCACCAGACTCGTATCCAACGAACCAAAAGTGTTTGAACTCTCCTTTTAACAAAACAAAGAAAATGATCTTTCGTGTGTGTGCTATGTCTTTCTCTATTTTCTATTTCATTCTCTGATTTTGAAAACAAGAACTGATGTTGTTTATATAGGAAAAGAAACACATCTCAATTAATAGAAATTAACTAGCCAATTAAATTTCATAATGGGAGATGTTACACATTGTTGTAACCACCAAGCTAATTAAATTAGCTATTATGGAAATTAAATTTTGTAACCACCAAGCTAATTAAATTAGCTGTTATGGAAATTAAACTTTTGTAACCACCAAGCTAATTAAATTAGCTGTTATGGAATACAAAAGGCTTGAAAATTGTGAACTTTGAGCAACAATTTCTCATTCACCCAAGCACCATTTTAAGCATGAATATACCATTTCGAAGTACTCACGGAGGAGTATCCGAATCATTCAATAACAACCACTAACACGAAGTGGACCATGCTTAAAATTGAGCCTCAAAATGCTTATAAATAAGCATTTTTCCAACCAACAATTTTTTTAGTTCAATATTTTCCCAGCTCTCCAACAAACACTTCTCCCACTAGCCCCTCTCTTCTTCTTCATAAATCTTCACGGCCACACAAGACAAAAAAGAAAACAAAAACCCTAAGCCTCTCTGATCTCTCGTCCCTCTCTCTTCTCTCTTTAGAACGCCCAAACAAAAAAACCCTAGCTCTTCTCTTTCTTCTTTCTTCTACATTGAACAGCAATAACAACAAATAAAAACACACCAAATACCATCCTAGCCTTTGAGCCTCCGCTTTCTTCTTCTGCTTCTTCTTCTGCTCGCTCACCAACCGAATAAACTAAAAACAACCCATTACAATCACAAACACAAAACAAACATAAACTTCCCCTCACACACACAGTCAGCACACACCACCGATACACACTCTCTTGAAACATACACACTCGGCTCAAGCACACACAAAAATGAAGAACATAAGAGACTCACGGCAACACCCGGCAACCACCAAAGACACACGCAAGAGACACGGCTCTCTTCACTCAAACACACACCACATCGACTCACACACAGAGGCCACACACATGCTGCCCACAGCCAACCACGTGAACCAAGAGACAAACTCCACCGAGTTGCCAAACCTTCACCCAAACCCAAGTCAACGTGAACAACAAAGCCAAGAAGAAACAAAATAACCCTAACACACGTGAATCACACTCACGGGAAACAACAAGCAGACCACTCAGCCAACGCACACAAAAAGACAACCCTCACCGTAAAAAACAATCACAAAACCGAGACAAAACCAGTAGCCTAAAACAGTCAAAATAGTGACCAAAACCAGTCCTAAATAGCAGCCCCTGCAGTACCAAAAATTTACCCAATTAACAGCCAAAACCAGTTTAGAAAACCACCCCTAAATAGTGAACAAAACCACCTCAAAATAGTCCCAAAACAACGAGTGAAAATAGCAGCAAAAACAGAGAAAATAGCAACGAAAATAGCGACAAAAAATAACAGTAAAAACAGAGAAAATAGCAGCCCAAAATAGTGAAAACAGCGAACCAGAAAAAATAGCGGAAATGTTAACCCTTCCGGCGACGTCCCAACGCACTCCCGAGAAGCGACTTAAAAGGTAAGACCTGAGGGCACCCTTTATTATACTTTATTTTGTCGTCCTGGAAACGACATGCTTGGTTGGACGTGGAATACGTCCAACCGCGCATGCAAAGTCCTACATTGAAAACAGCCAAATTATTTGGTCACATATTTAGTATTCCGCATTTATCTCGTATTATTAGCCTTTTATTATTTCGAATTTAATTTATGTTTATTGTTGTTTTATTATTCCGCACTTTTATTTGTGTATTTTATCTTCCTTGTTATTTTGCATATTTGTCTCTTCAGTTATTTATTGTTATATGCATTATCATATTTCATGTATGCAACATTGGGTTAATGATTGCGTTATGTTAATGCTTGCGTGCTATCCCTTGCGGTATATTGGATGGAAACCCAAACATAAATTTCGTAGCCGAATCCGAATGGACGGTAGTGCGATCTGTACTTGGGATACAACTCCACGTACCGCTCGGGGAAACATTCTTGCATGTGTTTATGTCATTTTAGATGCCACTTTGGTAATCTCATTCGAACGCGTTCTCAAACGCTACACGAACGTATGCATTCTGTCTCTCTCCATTCGAACGCGTTTCCGAACGCTACTCGAACGCATGCATTCGGCCTCACCCCGTTCGAACGCGTTTTCGGACACTACACGAACGTGCATGCATTCTATCTTGCCATACATGATATCCCCCCGTTCTAACGCGTTTACGAATGCTACTCGAACACATGCATTATGCCTCACTCCGTTCGAACACGTTTTCGAAGTTACACGAACACGCACACACTGGACAGATTCTTTTATCATGTTTTATGCATGCTTGTCTCTTTAGTTATTCCTTTCTTTCTGTCATGTGCTTATTATCTACCATTATTGTTGACGTTTCTATTGTCATCCGCCTCACTTCTCTGATTAACATGTTTTTAGAATTATGCATTTGTTTTCACTTACATTATGTTTATGGGTGTGAAAACTTGTATGTCATTTGAATTATTTTGCATGTGCTGCATAACACTTGGTTATATTATTGCATAAATCCTTTCATTACAATTGGCATAAGTAAGAGACCATTCTGAACCTAACGGTTTGAGGTATTCCCTTGCGAAGGGTGAGTACTGGGTGGCGACTCCTTTATTCTCCGGTTTAGTCCCCCAGTGGCCTACTCCGTACTCCCGACCGGGCCGCAGGCCCGGACAGCATCGCCGTGTCTATAGTCTGGCGACTCCACTGGGATAGAGAATCGTCCCCGGAATAATGTCTTGTAATGTTTGTGATTTTTTTCTTTAGTTGACCTTGTCTCATATATTTTCATACCCTTTTTTACCTTGATGGCATCGTGTATCGTGAAGTCGCTTTCGCTCGAAGCGGCGGATCGTTATATGGTGTCATCACTCGTTGGCACGTACCTTAGGGTATAAAAAAAGGTGCGCTCACTTGGTCGTTCGAACCCTTGAGTGGGGAGACCTAGTTGTGGGTAACCTTTCGCCGATAGAAGCCTTTATACATACCACTGTAAGCCCGCATGTGAACCATAGTTGCATGACCTATAGAAGCCACCCTTTTATGCTTGTGTTTGGGACCATCATCATTTGAATCCAGTTGGGCTTCTCGTTATAAGATACGAACTTGTTGGGCCATTTAAACTGGGACGAGTTTATATCTAATGACGATTAGGCCAAAAGCTTTCAAAATGTTGATGAGCCACTTTGTGTTTAGGCCCCCTATCATTTGAAGTTGTTTAGCCACCTTATCGCAAAAGTGTAAACCTGTTGGGCCTTTTTCAACTGGGACAAGTTTACACCTCGCAATAATATGATTGAATGCTTTGAAATGATAATGGGCCAGCTTGTATGAAAACCTTGATGGGCTTAGAAAATCCAATCATCATCCAAATATGCTAGAAGCATGAGTCCGATATCCGCACTGGCTTTCATCCAGAAAGGATACGCCTTGTTACGGCATATTTGTATACTTTTGGATATCTCCAAGTCCATCCCATGACCGTGATCACCGAAAGCCCAATTCATCGTTTCTAGATAATGGTACGATCCCCATAATAGGCTTAGTCCATGTTGTAAATGGGCGGTCTTTGTCTTTTACCGATGGAAATGGACTGAGGTAGCCAAGGTTCGCCTTTGTAGCATAGGAGAGAACGAATTTGTGTACCCCACATTGGTGCATAAAATAATCCATACCTAGGACAGAAATGGACTTACAATGAGTGTGTGAGATATAAGGTTGGAAGGATATATGTAGTTTTGATAACCACTTGCATCTCATGCATCTCATGCATATACGCATCATGTCAACCCATGTGTCTTAAAAGCCATCATAGATATCCGTTGGGTTAGGAAAGAAAGACTTGTCAAGAAGAGTTTAGCAAACATGCCGAGAAACAGAAAAATTTACTGCAAGAATAAAAAGACCATTGGGATGGGCCTTTAGTAAAAAAAAAAGAAAAAAAATTGTTTGTTTTTAGTCCTTAATAGTTAGACATAAGTCCGATGATAAAATGCTTTGCTTTAGGGTGAAATCTTAGAAACGATAAACTCTTGATGTGCTTTTATCTGATGCTTTGAGTAGTTGATCTATGTTAGACTCGTAAGCACTTAATTATAGGTTTTTAGCAGTGAAAACCTGAGTAGTTGACAATATGACTAGTTGAAAAAATTGTAGGTTGGTGAATGACCGTTTGCTTAGATGTCTATCTTGACTTGCTTGTGTTATGATGTGTGGTATGGTTGAAAATAAAAGAAAAGTCTCTAAAGAGAAAAATTAAACCACCTATAACCGATAAGCGTGAAGCTACCCATGGGCGAGTATTAGGACCACCATGAGGAGAAATGCTACCTTAAAGGGTAGGTGTGTTGAAAAAAAAGGGTATATGCTGAAAAAAAAAAAAAAGAAAGAGAGACAAAGAAAAAGAAAACCATACCATATTGAGCACGTAAAAGCAATTGCAGAGCATAATTGAGATATCTGGGTTGGTTTGACTCATCGACCATAATTTTTGAAACAAAATCATTGAGTTGGCTTACCTAGGAATCGAGCTGTAAAAGAACCTTTGCACACACACACTTTGAGTCTGACTTTGATCATTTATTCAAGAACTCAGATTTGAGTTGCATTAAGTGCTTTGAAGGTTCTGTGGTCTCATTACTAAGCATTCTTTGAGGACGATAATATGTATAACTATTGGGACTTTTTCATAGCCAGTAATATAGTATGTTGACACGGAGAGCCACATCATATGATCCACCATGACCTAGTGCAAGCAGCGGAGAACAGAAAGCTAAATCAAGTCTTGGGGCGACCGGTCTACCACCCCGCAAAAAAGGGGACACAATGAGATCTTGAGTCATAAGACCAAAGAGAACTGAGCAATCACCAGAAGAGAACTGGCAGAAGGAAATTATAAGCAGGCCCATGGGGCGACTAAAGACACTCATAGGGAAAGGGCACCAAAGGGCACAAGGAAGGCCCGACCCATCGGAATAGGAAATACATCCATGCATACATGCATACACGTCACATACATGCAATTTTTGTTTGGTGTTCGCAGGTTTTTGAAGAAAAAAGGAAAAAGCGGCAACGACAAACAATTCGGGAACAAAGCCCAGGTCGAGGCCCACACAATCAACAGTTCGGGAACAAAGCCCACAATCAATTCATTTCGGGAATAAAGCCCACAATCAACACAGTTCGGGAATAAAGCCCAGGGAATAAAGCCCACATTCAGCACAGTTCGGGAACAAAGCCCACTCTCTATACAGCTCGAGAATAAAGCCCAGAGAATAAAGCCCACTTTCAGTACAGCTCGGGAACAAAGCCCACAGTCAACACAGTTCGGGAATAAAGCCCAGGGAACAAAGCCCACTCTTAACACAGCTCGGGAATAAAGCCCGGGGAATAAAGCCCACATTCAGTACAGTTCGGGAACAAAGCCCACAATCAACACAAATCGGGAACAAAACCCAGGGAACAAAGCCCACATTCAGTACAGTTCGGGAACAAAGCCCACACTCAACTCAATTCGGGAACAAAGCCCACTCTCTACACAGTTCGGGAATAAAGCCCAGGGAACAAAGCCCACATTCAGCATAGTTCGGGAACAAAGCCCACTCTCTACACAGTTCAGGAACAAAGCCCAGGGAACAAAGCCCACATGCAGTACAGTTCGGGAACAAAGCCCACAGTCAGCACAGTTCGGGAACAAAGCCCACACTCAACTCAATTAGGAAACAATACCCACTCGGTGGTTCAGGAACAAAGCCCAGAGGTTGAAGCACCTCGCCATCAACACAACAGTCAGTAACGATTTGGGAATGAACCATCTCTTAGTAATAGTTCGGGAATGGACCACCTCTCAAGTAAAGGTTCGGAAATGAACCATCTATCATCAGTAACGGTTCAGGAATGAACCATCCACCCTCAAGTAACGGTTCGGGAATGAACCACCTCACATCAGCGCAGTTTGGTAATGAATCCTAGAGATCGCAAGATCTTGCAAGGATGAACCTTAGGGGTCGCATCACCTCACCACCAGATCAATCCGGTTCGAGCATCTCGCAAAGTAGCAGGTAAGTATGACAGCTGACGAGCCAGGTAAGTAAAAAAATGCATGCATAACTTTGATAGGGTTGTCATTGTCACACACTGTACAAGCCCCATCAAGTGGGGGCGACCTGTAGACACTATATTTTTGCATAAAGCCCAATGATGAGCCTCGTATGTAGGCACTACTGTTGGAAAGTTATGACCCATAGCGTCACTATTTGTACAGATCATGGTGTTGTTGTACAAATTAACTATGTGACAAAGGAAATTACTCTCTTATCATTTGTAATTAGATTACCAAGATGTATAAATGATAGGAGGTCCTTATGATTAGTTCCTGGATTGAGATGATATGAGACAGTATCAATCCACGAAGGTTTAATCATTAAATATCCCTAGTCAGAGTATTATCGAGATTGGACATCGATAATGCGTAAAAGACTAGTATTACACTTGTGCGCGTTGTGAGGGCATAACGGCATAGTTCTCATTTATATGGGTATATGATACTCATGCAAGTGTAATAGGAGGTTGTGTTTTACCGATGATACGGAAAACAGCTTCGCTCTGGATAGACCCCTCGGAGTTCCATTGATAGTATGACTATGTGTCTATGGAAGTCCGAATCAGGGTAGGTGTATTTGGTCTTAACCTGAGACTTGCACCGCTAATACTTGCGATAATCAATATACTTTGGTTTTGGTCGTCCAGGGCTTTAACAGGTTCTGTGTACGCCTCATCTGGGTATATTGAGAATCATAGTGTGTTTGGTGTGTGATGTCGAGATGGAAGTATCACTCCAGTCATAGTGGAGATGATGATCACGTAGGATACGGAACTGGTTCTCTTATGTACTGCAGTCATCGGGATAATATGACTAGGTCATGATTATCCGATTATAGAGACTAGTTACCAGAGATCCGATATGTGCTTCGTACAGGGCAGACACAATTCCAGCCCCAAGCCTAGCACGTGACATATGATGCTGGATCGTAATACGCAATACTACGTATACTACGCCTGATATAGATCACATATTCCTGTAAGGATATTTACGGAGAATTGGGTAGGCATGACGCTTTGCTAGAAGCCAACCTTGTCTTGTAAATCGGTATAAACGTAGTACTAGGTACTTACGTGTTTGGATAGTCCGACGACCGTATTTGCTGCCAACATATCGGGGATCTCATGGGTCGCTTCCCAAAGATTCACCGATGACGTATGACTCGCACTTTATTAATCTGGGATTAATTAGATGAGAGAGAAAATTAATCTGGGATTAATTACGGAGATATTTTATCGGGGATAAAAATTAATTAAGAGAGAGAATGATTATTTGGATTAATCGATAAATTAATATATTCGATATATTAAACGAAATTGGATTTTGACGCGGAATTGAAATTAGATTTTAATTCGGGCGAACGAGTTAATTTAGAATTAATTCGTTAGCGATGTGAATAGTAATTTTGCTAGGCATAATTATTTAATTACGTCGCAACGGAAAATTTGTTAATTTGGAATTAGCGAACCCGAGCTCGGGAGTGTTTGCGGGTGCACTCGCATTGCGAATTTAAGTGCAGCCCACAAGTCACATCAAGCGTCAAATCATTAGTCATTCTTGTGATATAAGTCACATCACTTTGAGTGATTGACACAATGTCACTATTCATGATTGATGTAAGTGGTTGGAAAGCTTTTGATGGCTTGAAAGACATTTATCAATATTTTATTTGATATTTGACTTTTGGTTTTATTAGATAAACAAAAAACAAAACAACACCTCTCGCTCTCATTCTAATGCATTCGGCCAAGAGGCCTTTCTTCTCCATCTCTCTTATTTTGGCACTTGGTGCCATTTTCTTCTATGACTTGGCTTGGACGAGACATGCAAGGAAGATAAGGAAATTTTGTGGCAAAATTTCTAAGGTGCTAGCACATCCAAGGAGTCATCCTAAGGTGATAGGGAACCGCATTTGTGAGCATGGAATCATCATTGAAAGCTTGGAGCTTGGAGCATCAATGGAGGACCATGGCCGAAAATTTAGATAGCACAAAAAGCCCACTGCCGAGAGCTTCAAGGGAGCTTAAAGAGTTTTTGTTGTTCCTCGCATCGCTCAACCGATCATTGTAAGTATTCCGCAACTTTCTTTGATGTATTCACATGTTGTTTCATTGCTTAAATTTCCTTGGGAACTTAGAGAAACCCAACAATCGTATCAGAGCCAATATTGAGCATGAAATCTTTTATGGTTAAAATTGGGTAAAATCAATTTGAGCATGATTTGATAAAATTAATTGATTGAGCATGCTTGAATGATGTTTAATTGAAGTTGTATTGGATCAATTTCATTAAAAGTTGATTGGATCATTTTTTCCCCAATTTGATTGGCTTGGCCGAATCAATAGTGCCCTAAATGTCTTGGTATTTTTTGTGTTTTTGATTCATTGGATGAGTTTGAAAGACTTGGGAAATGTTGATTTAGATTCAATTGGATTGAAATCGGAATTGGACAAAAATTCCCCTCATTGCCGAGACTATAGAAGCATGAAATGGGTTTGATTTTTGATTAAAATATGTTGGACATGTTTGATGTTATGTGCATAATTAATTGTACAAATTTGTGTTTTGGAAATGTTAATTTGGGTAATTAATTATGACAATACACTTTGGTTAATTAATTGTGGAATTTGGAATTTTTGTGATTTAATTAATTGGGCCTATTTTGGAAATTGGGCTTGAAAAGTTGTAATTGGGCTTAATGGGCTTGGTTGTGTTGTACCAAGATTGGTTTAGGCTAAATTGGTTGGATAATTGGGCCAAAACCATATCCATAAAGTCCAATTATAACTTAATGGACCTTTAATAATAATTGGGCCTAATGGGCCTAAATTGGTTTCTTGGCAAATAAGGGTGATTCCTTAAATGGGCCTTAGTAATGGGTTTGACCCATGTTGACCAAAAGTCCATGCCTTAAGAAATTAATTAAAAGCCCATTGGATTTAATTAAATTAACATTGGATGTTAATCGGGCTTTGAGACCCGTAACGATTAGATTTATAATCTAAGTCGTAAAGGTTCGTTAATAAAGTGTAATATTTAATTTGGAATTAAATAGTGAATTAGTATTAAATACAAATTAAATTGGATTTAATGTTGTAGTTTAATTTAATTCAAGAATTCGTACTTTGAGCACTTATTTGCAAAACGAGTTGGACTCGCGCAAAATCAAATCGTTTTTTAAACATTGGATGGTCATTAATTATCAGATTAATTAATGGATTAGATTGATTGATAACATGCTTGTGTGAATACATGGTTGCGATGCATGAATATGTATATCGGATGGATATTAGATGGGTGGGGTAATTTTGGAAATTATTGTAATAAATTTAGAATTTATTAATTGGACCTGCGTGTCCAGCCTATTACCTCCTTACTCTTTGTATTTCTCTTCTCACCTATTCCCCTCAATGCAATGAGGTTTCTTTAGAAGTGTTATGTAATGGGTAGTAGAAGTAATACATGTGCTAGCGGGAGAGAGGAAATGGAGATGGAGAGATTTGTTCTAGGAACAATGTGTTAAGTACCCATCCGCATATCATTATTATTATTTATATGCGCCTTATTATGTGTTTAGAATGCATGTTTAAGGGTGTATGATGACGAGACCTTAATAAAGATAATAAATTGGTTGCCAATTGCACGTGAAAAACCCTCACAACATAGTAAGCGTTTTTCCTTCCATTGAGTGATTCTTACTCAAGATCCAAGACTGGCATTGGTTTGTTGGCCAAAGTCAAGACCTTTGTCCGTCGCGGATGTGTTTGAATCATGAAGGCTTTGTTCCATATCGGTGTCTTGTCCAAGTTGTGATTTGTTGGCCAAAGTCAAGATCACTTCTTGTCCATCGACATTGATTACGAAGCTTTCCAAGGTCAATGGGTTCCGCTTAACTGGGATCACTAAGTTTGTTGTGCCAAAGCCAAGGCTTAGTTGATTCAGAGGAAAAAGGTTAGGTAATATATTGATATATTGGCATATATAGATATATGTTTCGGACTTTGATGTCTACCTACTGGATCTAGGAATTGGATGGGATCCAATTGATCTTAGAGATCTACCTAGTTAATTATCATACAATTGTTGGCCAAAGTCAAGATTGTGTGTTATTTAATGGGATCCTACCCACTAGGAACAAGGCTTCCCGAGTACTCAACAGAGGGTTAGAGGCTCGCCGAAAAATAGTGGGAGGCAAGTATTAAATTTGTAAATTTGTTTAATTACTTGCCATACGCGCTCATTCAAATAATTCGTCAATTAAATTATTTATTAGTTGGACTAATATTTAATTGTTGTTTAAAACAGTTGGACTGTATTCAAACTATTTCATTTATAGTTGATTATATAATTGGATTATAGTAATCAATATATTTGAATTAATAAATTGAATTATAGTTGATTTTATAATTGGATTATAGTAATCAATATAATTGAATTTAACCTATTAAATTATAGTTGATTAAGTAGTTGAACTATAGTAATCATTATAATAAAATAGTACCTAAGATCGTTGATTAAATATTTAGACTATTAATCAGGATAAATTGAAAGATTAGTTTTAAAACATAATCCTGGGTGAAAATATATTTAAACGACTTTAATTTTCAAATTGGGAATAATGAATCAGGATAGTCCTGAAAAACTAAGAAGTTACTTTATTTGATAAAATAACATCTTAGGCCTAAGCCCGGAGTTAAGTGAATAGTAGAGCATAATCTTTGGAAGATTCATGTGATGATAACTTTAGTGCTTAATCCATTATCCTTGCCAAATAGACTCCTTAATTTCTTAATCAGAACTAAGGATTAGATCCTTAAAGTATGATAATGAAATTGAAGGATCTTCATAGATCTATTCTTAGATCTTAGAAGTACAAATTGCAATAGAAAACTCTTGGAGAGTTAATGGCTATTCTCAAGGAGACAAAGCCCAATTTTGCAAAAGGCAAGAAGCGCAAGTCGCATCTTATTTCGACATTCTAGAAGGCCAAGGCTTGGCCAAAGGCTTCTGGAGTGTGGAAAAGGAGAAAAAGGTAAAATCATTATAATCTTATGGGAAGATAAATGACATATCCCAAAATATCTACCTAAATGTGGCAAACGGGGACACAGAAGCGTGACTGCCGTATGGACAAGGCAGACATGAAGGAATTGAAGACGGGCAAGGCTCTGACTTCAAATATGTTTGTCATCAACATGTTCACAACTAGTATTAAAATTGGATTTTAGATATTGAGTGTGGTACATAAATATGTACTGGTGTGCAGAATCTGCTGATAAGCAGGATACTGACTTCAGTGGAGATTTATCTGCGAATTAAAAACGGGACGAAAGTCGCTATTTTAACCGCAGATACCTAAGTTTAGGAACTACCCTTCGGGTGTGTACTTAAATTTAGAAACTGTTACAATGTAACTAGTTTGACTAGAAACATTATCTCTATATCAGTGTTCAATCTGTTGCGGATGTACCTTTATATCCTAGAACACTAAAGTGTTTTATTTTATAAAGATGATATTGAGATAAACACATTAGATGTGAATAACAGCATTTATATTTTGAATATAAATAAATCTCAAAGGTATAACATGACAAACAAATAGCTCAAACTGATTTAATCAGTTGAGACTTAAAAGTGGCATTGTTTTCTGGGACACATTAAACAAGACTCGTATATCCACACTTTCGAAGAGTGGATACTAGGACGGATTTGATTCCATTCAAATGAAGTCTGCGAATGTAGTTTATTGGGCAAAGTGCCTAAAACACCTTTTACTTGGTGAAAGTGTAAGTGCCACCGATCAGTTAGCCCTCGTTCATAGTGACGTAAGTGGGCCCATGTCTAGCTAGGCTAAAGGTGGATATGAATGTTTCGTGACCTTTACGGATGTGGCATCACGTTATGATTATGTGTTTCTTTTGAAACAAAAATCGGAATCTTTTACAATTTCGACACGAAATAGATAAACAGATCGGTTAAAGTATAAAACCATCACGGTTAGACCATGATGAAAATACTTAAGCAATAAGTTTCTCAAATACTTGAAAGAGTATAGTATTCTTTCAATGAGGACTCCTCCCGGAACACGTCAATTGGAAGGTGTGTGTCCGAACTGAGAAACTGAATTTTGTTGGACATGATAAGGTTAATCATGAGTCGCTCTGAGCTACCATTTCCTTCAACGGATACGCATAAACAGTGCAAAACTTATTTTGAATAAGGTTCCATAAAATCTATTTGACAGACTTTATATTAGATATAAACTGGAAAGAAAATGGGATTTCTCATTCCTGATGATTTGGGAATGCTAGGCATATGTTTGGATGATGCCAAACTAAAACCCAAATCGGATAAGTGCCTAATAATGGTTATCCTAGGGAAACCAAAGTATAGTACTTATACATCTCACAAGAGAACAATGTAATTGTTGCTCACCGTGCGGTTTTCCTAAGAGGAATACCGATATGCAGTGGTAAGTGGGAGGAAAGTAAAACTCGATGAAAATTGGAATAATACTATTCCAGGCACCGAGTCCTAATAGAACACAAATAGTTCATCAATGATGAAACTATACCAATAATCTTCGAATACACAAGAACCGCGATAGTCGGAGAGAGTCAGAAAACAACCTGGGGTATGGGTTTCTGATCTCACCTCATAAAGATGTCAATCTTATTGAGGAACACGAACTGACTACGTATGAGGTAGTGATACAAGGTATCGACTCCCTATTATGTCCAAAGTACCATGATGTCCGAAATGGATTCCATGTATACCAACTAAGTTTGGATACTAGTTGTTGTACCGAAAGGCATTGTGCCTATTGGTACTATATAAGTCTTCAAGGAAGACATACATGGATGGCAACATACCAACGTACTAAGCTGGGCTTGTAGCGAAAAGGTATCATTATCAACAATGTGTCGATTACGATGAACCTTTTACTCGTTGCCATTGTTAAATCCATTTGGATAATGCTTGCTGATACTGTATGTTTCATTTATGAAATATGACAACTGAACGTCAAAATCGCTTTCCTTAAACGGAAACCTTTTGGAGGAGTTTTACAACATCCTGATGGTTTTGTCGTACCAAAAAAAGCAAACAAGGTTTGCAGGTTATTCGATCCATGTATGGATTGTAACAAGCATTACGTTCTTGAATTATCGATTTGATGTAATCATAATGGTGTATGATTTAATTCCAAATGAAAATTATTCTTGTGTATATAAGGAGGTTAGTGGGAGTGCACTGACAATGAATGTCCTAAGTAATGATGACATGTCATTTCTTGGAAATGATATTCCCATAATACAATCAGTGAAAGCTTGGCTTTCATGAAAATTCTCCGTAGAATTCTTGAGAGAGGCAACCTTTATTATAGGAATAAAGATCTACTGGGATAGATTTAAAGTTATTGATACTCTCTGAGAACTCGTACATTGAAAAATGTACGCGACCTGGTGTCTCATATGCTTTGAGCATATGGATTCACAATCGGGCCAATCCAAGTGATAGTCATTGATTGGATGATGATAAGAACATCCTTTAGTATCTTAGAGGAACTAAGGATGATGTCTTATAATATGGAGAAGAAGAACTTGAAGTGACTGGGTTCACTATTGCAAGTTTCCTAACCGATAAAAATGATTATAAGTCGTACAATGGTACTATAAAGTTTGAATAACGGACAGTGAGCTGGAAATCTTTCATGCAAGATACTGTTACCGAATAAACAACAAAAAGCGGAATATTGCTGCAGCTGAGGCAGCAAGAAGCTTCTGGATTAATAATAATCTAATTAGATTAGATATAGTTCTGTTAGCAGTTGAGCTAGGCTACAACACAGGCTAAAGATTAATGGTCTCATCAACGATCCAGATAATACTTCGACTATTCATCTGATTCGTTCAGATCATACATATCGTGGCAATGTGATGATCGATAAATCACATCAGATGATAATCATTGCAAATCTGTTGAAGAAAGCTTTTTTCCTCAGCAGAAGTTTGAGCAAACCGTACATAGTTCGGGTGTAGGACACTTGAGTGACTGGCTATAGGCCAAGTGGGAGATTGTTGGACAGTTATGACCCATCGTCACTATTTGTATAGATCATGGTGTTGTTTGTAAAATTAACTATGTGACAAAGGAAATTGCTCTCTTATCATTTGTAATTAGATTACCAAGATGTATAAATGATAGGAGGTCCTTATGATTAGTTCATGGATTGAGATGATATGAGACAGTATCAATCCACGAAGGTTTAATCATTAAATATCCCTAGTCAGAGTATTATCGAGATTGGACTCGATAATGCGTAAGAGACTAGTATTACACTTGTGCACGTTGTGAGGGCATAACAGCATAGTTCTCATTTATTTGGGTATATGATACTCATGCAAGTGTAATAGGAGTTGTGTTTTACCGATGGTACGGAAAATAGCTTCGCTCTGGATAGACCCCCAGAGTTCCATTGATAGTATGACTATGTGTCTATGGAAGTCCGAATCAGGGTAGGTGTATTTGGTCTTAACCTGAGACTTGCACCGTTAATACTTGCGATAATCAATATACTTTGGTTTTGGTCGTCCAGGGCTTTAACAGGTTCTGTGTACGCCTCATCTGGGTATATTGAGAATCATAGTGTGTTTGGTGTGATGTCGAGATGGAAGTATCACTCCAGTCATAGTGGAGATGATGATCACGTAGGATACGGAACTGGTTCTCTTATGTACTGCAGTCATCGGGATAATATGACTAGGTCATGATTATCTGATTATAGAGACTAGTTACCAGAGATTCGATGTGCTTCGTACAGGGCAACACACACAATTCCAGCCCCAGCCTAGCACGTGACATATGATGCTGGATCGTATACGCAATACTACTACGTATACTACGCCTGATATAGATCACTATTCCTGTAAGGATATTTCTGGAGAATTGGGTAGGCATGGTGCTTTGCTAGAAGCCAACCTTGTCTTGTAAATCGGTAAAACGTAGTACTAGGTACTTACGTGTTCAGTTAGTCTGACGACCGATTTACTGACGCAACATATCCGGGGATCTCATGGGTCGCTTCCCGAAGATTCACCGAAGACGTATGACTCGCACTTTATTAATCTGGGATTAATTAGATGAGAGAGAAAATTAATCTGGGATTGATTACAGAGGATATTTTATCGGGGATAAAATATTATTAAAGAGAGAGAAGGATTAATTTGGAATTAATCGATAAATTAATATATTCGATATATTAAACGAAATTGGATTTCGACGCAGAATTGAAATTAGATTTTAATTCGGGCGAACGAGTTAATTTAGAATTAATTCGTTAGCGACGTGAATAGTAATTTTGCTAGGCATAATTATTTAATTATGTCGCAACGGAAAATTTGTTAATTTGGAATTAGCGAACCCGAGCCCGGGAGTATTTGCGGGCGCACTCGCATTGCGAATTTAAGTGCGGCCCACAAGTCACATCAACGTCAAATCATTAGTCATTCTTGTGATATAAGTCACATCACTTTGAGTGATTGACACAATATCACTATTCATGATTGATGTAAGTGGTTGGAAAGCTTTTGATGGCTTGAAAGACATTTATCAATATTTTATTTTATATTTGACTTTTGGTTTTTGTGTATTAGATAAACAAAAAACAAAACAACACCTCTCTCTCTCCTTCTAATGCATTCGGCCAAGAGGCCTTTCTTCTCCATCTCTCCTATTTTGGCACTTGGTGCCATTTTCTTCTAAGACTTGGCTTGGCCAAGACATGCAAGGAAGATAAGGAAATTTTGTGGCAAAATTTCTAAGGTGCTAGCACATCCAAGGAGTCATCCTAAGGTGATAGGGAACCGCATTTGTGAGCATGGAATCATCATTGAAAGCTTGGAGCTTGGAGCATCAATGGAGGACCATGGCCGAAAATTTTGGAGAGCACAAAAGCCCAATGCCGAGAGCTTCAAGGGAGCTTCAAGAGTTTTTGTTGTTCCTCTCATCGCTCAACCGCTCATTGTAAGTATTCCACAACTTCTTTGATGTATTCACATGTTGTTTCATTACTTAAATTGATCATTGGGACCTTAAAGAAACCCAACAACTACCCGATAAGTTGCGGAAGTCGCGGGAAATAGATGTCAGAAAGGAAAATTCTAAAATTAATAGCTCGTTGTGGGACACAAAAACTGGGTGAGACGCATGTTGTTCTAGGCTCGTGGCCTAGTTGGGAGTACGGAGTAGCCACGGGGACTAAACCGGAGAATAATGGAGTCGCCACCCGGTGGAACCTGGAAAATGATATTTAAGGCCGCACTCACCCCTCGCAAGGGAAAACCTCAAACCGTTGGGTTCGGAATGGTCCCCTACTTATGTCACTTGTATTGAAAGGATTTGTGTAATAATTTAATCAAGCTTAAGTAACATTTATTTCCAAGAGTATCATGATTCTAAGTTCTCATGCATACATCAACAAGTTCATCTAAATTTACGTGTAACACATATCCGAATTTGCATACAGCCTATTTGCATGTAATCTATGTCTCAATTTGCATACATAAGGTTAACGTACGTCAAGCATACCAGTTAATAAACACATTATACTCATACACGTGGGGAATACAGATGAACGACCCTACACAATCTTGCATAATACATAGAAACAATCAGGTTCATCATACGAGGAATAGCTACTAGGGACAATTATGTGCCAAATCTGATGAAAATAACTCAGTTCAGGGGGTGTGCGTTAGCGTAGCGTTCGATAATGCGTTCGAATGGTAAACAGAAGGGTTTTCTGTTCGTATAGCGTTCGAGAACGCGTTCGAACGGAGCCAGACCTGACTCATGAAGCACTAAGAAGATGCGTACGTGTTCGCGTAGCGTTTGATAACGCGTTCGAACGGTAAATAGAAGGTTCACGTTCGTGTGGCGTTCGAGAATGTGTTCGAACGGAACCAGACCTGATGCATGAAACACTAAGAAAACACGTGCGCGCGTTCGCGTAGTGTTCGAGGATGCGTTCGAACGGTAAATAGAAGGTTCACGTTCGTGTGGCATTCTGATGAGTGGTATTTATATCACTATTTCCCACTCATTTATCTAATATTTTGTATAGTTTCTTTTGAGTTTTGTGAATGTTTTGATTGTGTTTTTGTGTTATTTTGTAGATAAATAAAGTTTGGAAAGCACTGGAGGCAATTTGAGGCAAAACCGGAAAAAAATGCGTCAACAGGGATATTTTCGTCTCTTCAACCGTCGCGACGCTGGAACACTGCGCGCCGCGACGCCCAGCGTGCGCCGAATCTGCTAACATGCGCCGGGTCCACAAAATCAGAATCTGAGAAAAGTTGACTTTGCCAGGAGGCTTGGGCACATTGGAGGAAATTTTTATTGTACTATCTTGGGCGAACCTAAACAACACCAGAAACCAATTGGGCTGTACAACGTTGATGGGTTTTATGATTTTCTTTGTGTGTTTTCTTGATGATGCTCGAAGAAATGGGTTCGTGTCAAAACCTTTAAAAGAACTCCTCTTTACTGCCAGAACTGCTCCAGATTTAATTGACCAACTCATAGCCTATGAACCGAAAGTTGACCCTATCATTTCAAAGATAAATTGGTCCGAGGACGATCGTGGTAAGAGACGTCGAATTAATCTGGATCTTAACCTGTAATTTTCCTGTAGAATTTCAACTAACCAGGTATTATTTTCTAAACTCTTCTTCTACTATTTAAGACATTGGGGACAATGTCTCATTTAGGTTTGGGGGTGAGGTATAGTTAATAATACTTGTTTGTATTGTGTTTTTATTTTAGAGTCCAAAATTTTTCGAAAATACAAAAAAAAATTGAAAATTTTCAAAAATTACAAAAATATTTTGCTTTTTTATGTTTTTTATTTTGACTAAAAAGGTGAATTGGTAAGAAATAGCCGAGTAAGGAGTTTCCACTCTTGAGACGTATTTCAAACCATTTATTTCGAAATAAGTTAATTTTTGTTTATTTCCTTTTGAATTATTTAATTTGTGAATTCTCCATAATACTGACTAAAATGAATCTTCATATGCTCATTTGACAGGTATTATCAACATACATAGTAACATACAGACATGAGCTGTAATTGAAAAATTTGTAATATTCCGTGCTATAGTTAATTGGAGGAAGCATCTATACATAGTTATGGAATAAAAAAAAAAAAAAAAATAAAAAATAAAAAATTTCTGATGTAAAAAAATAAAGTATTTAAGATCCGGGTTATTAAGTCTGTAAGGGTGTTTTAACACCCAGTGCCCTAAAACCAACTGGTTTGGGAGTCATTGGCCCAAAGCTCGTTACATGGATCGAAGATACTGCAAAAAATATATTCATATCTGAAGTCTGAGTAATTAAGTTCGTAGGGGTGTCTTAACACCTGGTGCCCTAAAGCCAACTGGTTTGGGAGTCACCAACCCAAAGCTCGCTACATAGACGGAAGGTATTGTATATAAATAAAAAGTCAAATTCAGAAAGCAAAGAAAAAATCAGAAAATCAGAAAATTATTCCATTACTACAAAAAGGTGTGAAATCTGATAGAACTTTAGGACAAAAATATTACTCTCTTATCAACTGCACTTATGACTGTTGTGGGCAAAAATGAGTTGTTTAATATTATGTTGACTGTGTATATGAAGAAGAAAGATAAAAATAATCGGAGAATTTACTTATTCGGTAATTTAGAAAGAAACAAAACAACTAGTACTTGTAGTAGAAGTTTCACTGATTAGTTACTAACTTTTTATTCTCTTTTCG
>SKCR01000883.1:0-28515 GCA_019454045.1 Zanthoxylum bungeanum
CACAATTTTGTTGAAATTGATCAAATCAATCTTCAATTAAAGATCATTTAAACATGATCAATTAATCAATTTAACCAAATCATGCTCAAAATCAAAATACCCAATATTAGTCACATATTCGGCCAAGATGCAAAAATTTGGGGAAAAATAATTCTAAATCATTTTCAACAAATTGGTCCAACCAAAATGAAATTAAACATGTTATAAGCATACTTAAACAACCAATTAACTCAAATCATGCTCAACAAATATTTACCCAAATTTTAAGCCCTAAAATTTCATGCTTGCAACATTAGCTCTTGATGCCATTGTTGGTAATTATCTAAGGTCCCAAGATCAAACAAGACATGAAAACATGCGTGAATACATCAACGGAGGTAGCGGAATACTCACATTGATCGGTTATGTCGATTTGGAGACGAATGATGCCCAAAAAACGCACTGCCTTTGAGCTCCACTGCATGCAGTCCACTGCCTCCAAAAACAGAAATTTGAGATGAGAAACGGAGCTCCTAGCTTCGTCGGATGGATCCCGTCTCATGGTCGAACCTCCCTACCACCTTCGCAAGACTTGTAGTGTGCTAGCACTTGATTTCTCACCATGAGAATCACTCTTTGCTTCCCTTTAACTTACGCCCAAAACCAGTTCCAAACCAGTCCATTTTCGTGAGAGGAAGAGAGGAAATGAGAGAGAAGATGTGTAATGTATTACATAAATTTGTTACCAAAAATCAATTTATATTTATGCCATAATTTCATTAAAACAATAATAAACTTATGACACAAATCATGCAAAGGCTTAGAGTGTCAAACACTTCATTTCCATGCATTACCATTGAGTGCAATGTACACAATCTCCATGCAAAGCATTAGAGCGTCAAATAAGCATAACATGACATGTGTCAAAATTAATGCATAACATGACATGTGTCATGTGGGCCCCACACGTTTCCAAATGAAAGTGGGCCCACGTGCACTCACGCGTTCGGGTTCGATATTTCCGAAATACCGAGCTTACGTCGCGACGTTAATTCAATCGAATTTAAATAAATAATTGCGCCTGGCGAAATTATTATTTACGTCGCTAACGAATTAATTCTAAATTAACTCGTTTGCCCGAATTAAAATCTAATTTTAATTCCGCGTCGAAATCTAATTTCGTCTAATATATCCAATACATCGATTAATTCCGAATTAATCGTTCTCTCTCTTTAGACGACATTTTATCCCGGATAAAACATCTCCGTTATTAATCCTAGATTAATTTTCTCTCTCTTCTGTATAATCCCAGATTATTCAAGAGTGCGAGTTGTGCGTCATCGGTGGATTATCGGGAAGCGACCCATGAGATCCCCGGATAATCTGGCAGTAAATACGGTCGTCGGAGTGTCCGAATCACGTACGTACCAAGTACTACGTTCTACCGATTTACGAGACAAGGTCGACTCCTAGCAGCAAGCACCAAGTCTACCCAATTCTCCGGACATATCCATTTAAGAATATTAAGATCTGTATCAAGCGTAGTTTATATGTATTGTGCATATCGGCCCAGTATCGGATAATCACGTGCTAGGGCTGGGGCTGGATAAGTGTCTGCCCCGTCCGAAACACATATCGGATGTCTGGTAACTAGTCTCTATAATCGGATATTCATGACCTGGTCATAATATCACGATTGGATGCGCATCACTTTAAGAGCACTAATACCGTATCCTGCGTGACATCATCTCCATTATGACTGGAGTGACACTTCCGTCTTGACATCACATCCAATACACTACGATTCTCAATATACCCGGCATTGGCGTACACAGAACCGGTTACAGTCCTAGACGACCTCAACTAAAGTATATCGATTGTCGTAAGCATTAGCGATGTAAGTCTCAGTTAAGACTATACACACCTACCTTGATTTCGGCCTCCCATAGACACATCGTCATAATACCAATGGGATTCCGAGGGGTCCATCCAGAGCGAAGCTGTTTCCCGTACCATCGGTGAAACACGACCTCCTATCGCACTTGCATAAGTATCCAATACTTATATATATGAGAACTATGTCGTTGTGCCCTCACAACGCGCACAAGTGCAATACTAGCCTATTCCGCATTATCGATGTCCAGTCTCGATAATACTACGGCTAGGGATATTTAATGATTAATCCTTCATGGACTGATACTGTCTCATATCATCTCAATCCAGGAACTAATCATAGGGACCTCTCTTCATTTATATATCTATGGTGATCTAATCACAAATGATGAGAGTGCAATTTCCTTATTACATAGTTAATTTGCTACAACAACACAATGATCTGTGCAAATAGTGACGCTATGGGTCATGTTATCCAACAGTTTGTCCCCTTTGAGCTTATGCTCATCAAGGATGGAACGAATTGATACTCTGTTTGCCATTTGAATGTTTGTGAAATATTTTAACCCATCTGTTAAGAGAGAATATTAAAATTATGAATATGTTTTCATTAATGTTTCATAATAACATAGGCTTTTAATATTATGAAGTTGCTCCCACTCAATTATTTTAAAATTTTAAGCAAATCGCATCAACCCTGATATGAAGGATTTCTTGTGGGCAAGGATCCCATTATCATCATTTCACAACTCCGACTAGGGCCGGTCGTTATAAAATAAGATAATTAGGTAGGTTCCCAACCAATTTATGATATAAATCATAATTCCTTCATCATTGGGTTGGGCAATCAAACATGCCATAGCTTATGCTAGTCCTTATGGACACCCAATCTTTTCCACTAAGTTATAAGACCACGCCTAATGGGCCGCTGTGTCTTATGACTCATAAAAGTCAAACCATTGTCAATAGTATGATTTAAGGGCAAATTGGTATTGGTCAGTCTGGTAAAGCCTAGTCCTGCCAATATGGTTTAAGCCATTTAGGTCTATACTTTACAATGAGAGGCAAATTTTAGACTTAAATTATTAGTGAGGATTTTAGTAAGTTTAAGTGAATAACTGTCAAATGGATTCCTCCATTGAAAATTTCCCAGAGGGAGGGTGGAGCGAACTCTCTTAAATACCCTTATCTCTTAGGCTCTTATTGCCTTGGTGACAGGAATAAACAATAGATTCTCCAAATTAGTCCAACATTTTAATATGATTTTGTAGGGGTTTTTAGGGGCTAAATCCGGTAACGCAGCGGAAACACTGGAAAATCAAATTTTTCGATTTCAAAAAATTTTCTCGGATTAATTAAATAAACATATTATTTAATTACCTAATAATAAAATTATGAAATAAAATTCAATAAATCAAATTTATATGAATTTACCAAATTGCCCTTACACTTGACATTTTGTTCATTTTAGTCCGAAATTGTTCAATTCAATTTTGGATGATTCTAAATCATTTCTAAGATGAACTTAACATGTCCTAAATGTGAAAACACCAAAAGCAACACAAATCCCAAAAATCAAACCCTTGGCCGAGAGCACCATTAGGGTCCAAATTGTGCATTTTGCACTTTCATGCTTCAAAAGACATCAAGGCAGAATCCAATCAATCCAATATTTTACATGCATCATATACACATCCAAATACACCATATAAATGAAAAGCCCCAATTTTGGAAGTGGTCTTAAACCCTAATGTAGACAACAGAACCTGGGCGACGCGTGTTCTAGGCTCGCGGCCTGGTTGGGAAGTACAAAATAACATGGAGTCGCCACCCGGTGTGAACCGGGACAAAGATTTAAGGCCGCACTCACCCCTCGCAAGGAAGACCTCAAACCGTTGGGTTCGGAATGGTCCCTTACTTATGTCACTTGTGATGATATAATTTGTGCAGTAAACTAACCGAATCTATTCAACATTCATGCTCAAGGGTACTTAGATCTAACATGCTTTCATCCAAATAATTCCACGCAATGTAACACAACAAGCATATTGAACCATTAAATCAACATGCATAAATCATTACCCAAACGCATCATAAACTAAGAACATGCATAATGAACAACCTAAACATGCTTTAACAAATAAATAACAAACTAAATTAAACCATGCTTTAAATAATAAACAAATAATCTAAAGTCTATAACATGCTCAAATACAAGTTAGGATGAGACGAGATACGTGTATCTTAACTGGTACGTGGCATTGTATCTCGAGTGCAGACCATACTACCGTCCATTCGGAATCGGCTATGGAATTTACGTCCGGGTTTCCATCCGATATACCACAAAAGAGAACACATATCCCGCTCATCCAACAATCACATCATGCTTCAAACGACTCTCATGCAATTATATATCAAAATAACTAAAGCAACAATAAAGAAGATAAGTAGAAAGGTGCCCTCAGGTCTAACCTCTTTTGTCGTCTAAGAAAGGGCGTTACACGTCCGTTGGAAGGGTGAATGATCCGCTACTCTTTTAGTTCACCAACTCAACGTCTTTCCTCGCTGTTTTGCTGTTCGGGCTGCTGTTTCAAGTCCGTTTCGCTGCTACGTTTCAGGTCACTGTCTTGATGGTTTAGCGGACTGTTTTGGGTGATTTTGAAGGCTTAGGGAGGTGCGTTTGTGAGGATTTTTTAGTGAAACTTTATGGAGGTTTTGGGGATGGTGTTAGGTGATTTTAGGACTGTTTTGTGGGCTAAGGACGCAACAAAAACTGACCAGAACAGAAGGTGAACTGCGGCAGTTCACAGGTGCAGTGGGGTGTTTTCAGGGACTGTTTTGGGGCTGCGAATGGGGCTGTGTTTGGAGGGTGTTTAGTGCGACTTTAGGGCTGTGAATAAGGTTTATTTGAGGGTGTTTTAGGGCTGTGAATGGGGGCTGGAACTCGGCAATGGAGGGTTAAGTTTAGGGCTTGGGCGTGAAGGGTGTTGATGATGGAGGGAAGGTGCGGCAATGGAGGCTATTGGATCTTGAAGGTGCGGCAATGGAGGGTTCAGGGGGATGCTTGGGCGTGTAATGGAGGCTTAAGAGAGTTCTTTAGGCGTGTGAGAGAGATGTATGGGCTAGGTCTTGAATGGGGGGTGAAGGCCTCTTTTTATAGGCAAAGAGAGAAGACTTTCTAATTAGATTAGGAAGGAATCTCCTAATTGATTTCTAATAAGGAATGCATCTCCTAATTGGATTTGGGATTGGATTTGATTTGGTAGGGATTTGATTTGATTTCTTTTATTTAGGTAAGGATTTTCAAGATTTAAACATGTGATAAATATGCATATGCCTAAATAAAGGGGCTTTGGGCGTGAATCACATCCTTGGGCATGGATTTGGTTTCACTTGGTTTGACTTGGGTTGACTTGGGTATTTGGGCTTGGTTTTGGTTAGGTATGTGGTCTATGGGAGTTTTGGGCCTAAGGTGAGCTTAGAAACGGGAGGTACAAGCAAACGAAGCGCGAAAACAACGAGATTAAATCCATCAAAATTCTATTTTCCAACTTTACCCTTCCAACGTCCGTTTCCCGCGACTTTCATGACTAAAGAAGTAGTTGCCTCCATACGAGACTCATCATTGGGCTAATGTGTAAAAATGCAATGCCTACAGTCGCCCCCACTTTGATGGGACTTGTGCAGTGTGTGACAATGACAATCCTATCAAAGTACATGCAATGCATTTTTACTTACCTGGCTCGCCAGCTGTCACCTGGTCTGCCTGCTGTGCTGAGTTGATAATGCTAAACCCCGTACCTAGGGCGTCGCGTTTGCGTCTCCATACCTAGAGTGCCGCAGTGATGATGTTGGTTGTCTGAGTGCTAACCCCATACCTAGGGTGTCGCAGTGACGCCTTCATACCTAGAGTGCCACAAATGTCTGAATAGTCCACATGCCGTACCTGGCGTGCTAACCCCGTACCTAGGGCGTCGCTGTGGTCTGAATGCTAACCCCGTACCTAGGGTGTCGCGGTGACATCTCCGTACCTAGAGAGCCACAAATGTCCGAATAGTCCACATGCCGTATCTGGCTTGCTAACCCCGTACCTAGGGCGTCGCTGTGGTCTGAATGCTAACCCCGTACCTAGGGTGTCGTAGTGACGTCTCCGTACCTAGAGAGCCACAAATGTCTGAATAGTCCACATGCCGTACCTAGCGTGCTAACCCCGTACCTAGGGCGTCGCTGTGGTCTAAATGCTAACCTCGTACCTAGGGTGTCGCAGTGATGTCTCCGTACCTAGAGAGCCAAAAATGTCTGAGTGCTAACCCCGTACCTAGGGTGTCGCAGTGACGCCTCCGTACCTAGAGTGCCACAAATATCTGAGTACTAACCCCGTACCTAGGGTGTCGCGGTGACGTCTCCGTACCTAGAGAGCCACAAATGTCTGAGTGCTAACCCCGTACCTAGGGTGTCGCAGTGACACCTCCGTACCTAGAGTGCCACAAATGTCTGAGTGCTAACCCCGTACCTAGGGTGTCGCGGTGACGTCTCCGTACCTAGAGAGCCACAAATGTCTGAGTGCTAACCCCGTACCTAGGGTGTCGCCTCTGTGATATCTCTATGCCCGGAGTGCCGTACCGACTGAACTGATCTGATATCTCCATACCCGGAGTTCCGTACCTAGCTGAACTGTTCTCTATACCGGGAGTGCCGTACCTGATGAAACTGATTGATATCTCCATACCCGAAGTGCCGTACCTGGCTGAACTGATCTGATATCTCCATACCCGAGTGCCGTACCTGGCTGATCTGATATCTCCATACCCAGAGTGCCGTACCTGGCTGAAGCTGATCTGATATCTCCATACCCGGAGTGCCGTACCTGGCTGATCTGATATCTCCATACCCGGAGTGCCGTACCTGGCTGATCTGATACCTCCATACCCGGAGTGCCGTACCTGGCTGAAACTGATCTGATATCTCCATACCTGGAGTGCCGTACCTGGCTGATCTGATATCTCCATACCCGGAGTGCCGTACCTGGCTGATCTAATACCTCCATACCCGGAGTGCCGTACCTGGCTGAAACTGATTTGAACCAATGTGGGCCTCGCCCGCTGAATGCCATACCCGGCAGATCTGATGATGAACCTAATGTGGTCCTCGCCCCCTGAATGCGATACCCGGCAAGTCCGTTACTGATGTTGATCTAATGTGGGCCTCGCCCTCTGAATGCCATACCTGGCAAGTCTACTACTGATGCCGATTCTCTATTTTGCATACTGTAGTGCCTCTCTTCGAGATAATCTTGATAGCTAAACATATTTTTGTCCTCAACAGATGCTTCACGTCAAAGCCAAAGAATCTTCAAAGTACTCGACATACTCAAACCCAATCCTCTGAATGGGTGATCTGAACCAGACTCCTAGTGTGTGTGTGTGCTAAGGTTCCTTCGCAGCTTATTCCTTAAGTCAGCCAACTCGATGATTTCGCTTCGGAGAATCGGATCAGTGGGTCTAACCAACCTGGATGTCTGGGTCACATTCTGTGATTACTGTAGCATACTCAACATGATATGGTCTTTTTTATTGCATCGTCTCTTTCTTTTCATTATTTTCCTTCATTTTTTTCTTTTTTTTTTTCTTTTCTCTTTTTCTTTTTCTGACTCACCTACCCTTTAAGGTAGCATTTCTCCTCATGGTGGTCCTAATACTCGCCCATGGGTAGCTTCACGCTTATCGGTTATAGGCGGTCTATTTCTTTTCTTTTCATTACAGAGACTTTTATTTCTTTATTTTCCAACCATATCATGTATCGTAGCAAAGGTAAATCAGTGTGGACATCCAGGCAAACGGTCATTCACCAATCCACTATCTCTTCAACTAGTCATCTCATCAACCGCTCAGGCTTCTACTGTTGAGATACCTTTATCAAGTGCTTCATGAGTCCAGCTGAGATCAATCCATTCAGAATACCGGATAAGAGCGCGTCTCGCGCTTCTCGCTTCTAAGGCTTCTCCCTACAGCACATAATGTCATCACCGGACATATGTTTAACCATCAAAGACTTATCTCTCACTTTTTTTTTTTACTCACTCATTCACTCAATCAAAGGAATTCTTCCTCTTTACTGCTGACCATGTGGGCTTCGCCCCCGGGATCCATACCCGAAATTCAAACTCAAAATGGGCCTTAACCCTTAGATTACCATCTTAATCTTAACACCGATGTGGACCTCAGCCCTAGGATTTCTTCTCAAATTCAATACAGTGTTTTCGCTGTTTCTGATTAGCTTGTTTTTGCCGCTTTCTCTTTTATTCTTGGATACCTGTGAATATAAAACAAAAACACAAAACATGCAAAAAAAAAAGGAATGCAATAATGGGTTATATGTGTGCATGCATGCATGAGTTCTCTTTATCCCGTTGGGTTAGGTCTTCTGCGGATGACTATTCAGTCTTTTGTCCCTCAAGCAAAATACAACTTCAATCTGTCAACATTGATCGGCTCGGTGAACTCATTCCCTTCCAAGTCCGACAGTCTCACTGCTCCATTTCCCATTACCTTCTGAACAATGTATGGTCTTTCCCAATTTGGTCTGAACTTCCCTCTTGGGTCTGTCGTCGACGGCTTCGACTGCTTAAGTACCAGATCACCTTTCTTGATCTTGGTAGGACGCACCTTCTTATTAAATGCTCGGGCCAACCTCTTCTGATATATCTACATGTGATGCAAGGACTTCATACTCTTCTCATCCATCAATGCTAACTGCTCAAACCTCTGCGAGGTCCATTCTCGTTCAAGCAATTCTTCTTCTGCTAACACCCGCATGGACTGTATCTCAACTTCCACCGGCAGTACCGCTTCCATTCCATAGACAAAAGAGTAAGGCGTAGCTCCAGTTGCTGTCCTTACAGAAGTTCTGTACCCCCACAAGGCATACGACAGCTTATCAGCCCAGTCTTTGTAATTCTCCGTCATCTTCGCCAGAATCGTCTTTATTGTCTTGTTGGCTGCCTCAACTGCTCCATTAGCCTGCGGTCTGTATGGTGAAGACTTATGATGACCTATCCCATACCTCTGTAACATCGCATTGGTCTCTCTCTGAAACTGGACTCCATTGTCCGTAACCACGTGATGCGGCATACCGTACCGGCATATGAGATTCCGGGCTATGAACTTAGCCATTTGTTTTGCCGTGACATTACAGATTGACTCGGCTTCTACCCATTTTGAGAAGTAGTCCACTGCTACCACTATAAAGCGATGTCCGTTTGACGCATTCGGCCGAATCTCTTCGATCATATCAATTCCCCATGCTGAGAAAGGCCACGGTTCTGACAACCCGTGCAATTTTATGTGTGGTAAGTGGTTCAAATTCCCGTGTGCTTGACAGTTATGACAGTGCTTCACTAGCTTCGCGCAGTCGGCTTCCATGGTTGACCAGTAAAAGCCTTGTCTCACAATCTTGCGGGACAAGTGCAATCCATTCATGTGCGGTCCACACACACCAGCATGTATCTCTTCCATTATCCTCTGCGCTTCTTCCTTTCTCAAACATTTCAGCTGAATACCATTGGCTTGTCTTTTGTAGAGTTCTCCTTTCAGAGTCACATACTGAAAAGCCAGTTTCTGAATGGCTACTCGGTCCTTCCTACTCGCTTCTTCCGGGAATTCCCCTTGTTCTAGGTACCTCTGAATATCATAATACCAAGGCTTTCCGTCGTTGACCTCTACTTCCAATATCCTCTCAATTTCATAGACTGGCTTGCTTGTCGTTGTCAAAACAAGTGGTCTCATCACCAATTTCTCTGGATTCTCCCAGGTTGCGGCTAGCATTGCCAATGCATCTGCCATCTGATTTTCTTCCCGAGGCAAGTGCTGAAATTTACAGTTAGGGATAGCATGTGCTAGGTTTCTGAGGTGGAATAAGTACGGCTTCAACCGTTCTTCTTTTAACTCCCATTCTCCTTGCATCTGTCGGATCACCAACATTGAATCTCCGTAAACATCCACGTTCGTAGCTCTCAAGGCTATTAATGCAGTCAAGCCGAATGCACATGCTTCATACTCAGCCATATTGTTAGTTACCCTGAACGTCAACCTCTTGGCCATAGGCAAAGTCTCTCCCCCAGGGGTTACTATTACAATACCGATTCCGGCTCCTTTGCAGTTCACTGCTCCGTCAAAATACATCTTCCATCCTTGGACTACTATAGCTTGGATTTCTTCGTCGGGGAATTCAAACTTGTACTGATCCCCTTCAACAGGTTGTAAGGCTAGGAATTCTGCCATGGCTCGCCCTTTGATTACCTTTGAAGTGAGGTACTCGATGTCAAATTCAGTCAACAGTACTAACCATCTGCCCAGCTTTCCAACTAGTGAAGGCACCGAATGTAGATACTTCAAAGGATTCTCCTTTGCGACTACTTGGATCTTGTAAGACTGGAAATAGTGGCGTAATTTCCTGGACACCCATACTACTGCTAGACAAATCTTCTCTACTTCCTGATAGCGGGCTTCGTACGGAAGCAGCTTCTTACTGAGGTAGTAGATGACGTGCTCTACTCCTGTCTCATCGGCTTGTACCATCATCGCCCCCAGCGCTTCAGGTTCAATAGCCAAATAAAGCACCAAAGGTCTGCCCTGTTTCGGAGGTCTCAGGATGGGAGGTTTCACCAAATATTCCCTTATTCTGTCAAATGCTTCCTGACACTGTTCGTTCCACTTTACCGGCTGATCTTTCCTCAACAGCTTGAAGATAGGCTCACATACTGACGTCAGCTTGGCAATGAACCGACTGATATACTGGATTTTCCCAAGGAATGCTCTGACTTCTCTTTTTTTTTCTAACCCAACGGGTATCCAGGATGGCTTTTAAGACACAAGGGTCAACATGATGCATGTATGCATGAGATGCATGAGATGTATGCGATGCATGGAATATATATAATTATGAAAAGAAACTTTAAACTACTTGGCCCATTATCGTTTTAAAGTATTTAATCACACCATCACGCGGTGCAAACTTGTCCCAGTTGAAAAGGCCCAACAGGTTTGTGCAATAAACTAACCGAATCTATTCAACATTCATGCTCAAGGGTACTTAGATCTAACATGCTTTCATCCAAATAATTCCACGCAATGTAACACAACAAGCATATTGAACCATTAAATCAACATGCATAAATCATTACCCAAACGCATCATAAACTAAGAACATGCGTAATAAACAACCTAAACATGCTTTAACAAATAAATAACAAACTAAATTAAACCATGCTTTAAATAATAAACAAATAATCTAAAGTCTATAACATGCTCAAATACAAGTTAGGATGAGACGAGATACGTGTATCTTAAGTGGTACGTGGAATTGTATCTCGAGTGCAGACCATACTACCGTCCATTCGGAATAGGCTATGGAATTTACGTCCGGGTTTCCATCCGATATACCACAAAAGAGAACACATATCCCGTTCATCCAACAATCACATCATGCTTCAAACGACTCTCATGCAATTATATATCAAAATAACTAAAGCAACAATAAAGAAGATAAGTAGAAAGGTGCCCTCAGGTCTAACCTCTTTTGTCGTCTAAGAAAGGGCGTTACACGTCCGTTGGAAGGGTGAATGATCCGCTACTCTTTTAGTTCACCAACTCAACGTCTTTCCTCGCTGTTTTGCTGTTCGGGCTGCTGTTTCAAGTCCGTTTCGCTGCTGTTTCGCTACTACGTTTCAGGTCACTGTCTTGATGGTTTAGCGGACTGTTTTGGGTGATTTTGAAGGCTTAGGGAGGTGCGTTTGTGAGGATTTTTTAGTGAAACTTTATGGAGGTTTTGGGGATGGTTTTTAGGTGATTTTAGTACTGTTTTGTGGGCTAAGGACGCAACAAAAACTGACCAGAACAGAAGGTGAACTGCGGCAGTTCACAGGTGCAGTGGGGTGTTTTCAGGGACTGTTTTGGGGCTGCGAATGGGGCTGTGTTTGGAGGGTGTTTAGTGCGACTTTAGGGCTGTGAATAAGGTTTATTTGAGGGTGTTTTAGGGCTGTGAATGGGGGCTGGAACTCGGCAATGGAGGGTTAAGTTTAGGGCTTGGGCGTGAAGGGTGTTGATGATGGAGGGAAGGTGCGTCAATGGAGGCTATTGGATCTTGAAGGTGCGGCAATGGAGGGTTCAGGGGGATGCTTGGGCGTGTAATGGAGGCTTAAGATAGTGCTTTAGGCGTGTGAGAGAGATGTATGGGCTAGGTCTTGAATGGGGGGTGAAGGCCTCTTTTTATAGGCAAAGAGAGAAGACTTTCCTAATTAGATTAGGAAGGAATCTCCTAATTGATTTCTAATAAGGAATGCATCTCCTAATTAGGATTTGGGATTGGATTTGATTTGGTAGGGATTTGATTTGATTTCTTTTATTTAGGTAAGGATTTACAAGATTTAAACATGTGATAAATATGCATATGCCTAAATAAAGGGCTTTTGGGCGTGAATTACATCCTTTGGGCATGGATTTGGTTTGACTTGGTTTGACTTGGGTTGACTTGGGTATTTGGGCTTGGTTTGGGTTAGGTATGTGGTCTATGGGAGTTTTGGGCCTAAGGTGAGCTTAGAAACGGAGGTATAACAAGCAACCGAAGCGAAAACAACGAGATTAAATCCATCAAAATTCTATTTTCCAACTTTACCCTTCCAACGTCCGTTTCCCGCGACTTTCATGACTAAAGAAGTAGTTGCCTCCATACGAGACTCATCATTGGGCTAATGTGTAAAAATGCAATGCCTACACCTAATTTTTCAATTTCTTCAAATTAGACAAATTAGACCAAATTGGTTAAATCAATTACTTTAATCATGTTTCTTCCATCCAATTAAAGTCTCAACACAATGAAATAAATATAGATCAAATCTAGGTCATTTAAGAGTGGGTCAACAACTCTAGATTAGCAACAAAGTTTCTAAAACCATAAAAGAATGCTTATTACTACACTAGTAATAAACTTCCAAGTTCATACATGCTCAACAGTTTCAACAAACTTCCATTCAACAAAAACACAAATAATAAAGAAAATAATGACATGAGAACATCACAATATGTAGCCTAGAACATAAGGAACATTTTCCTTTCTAATAGTAGGTTGAAGAAACTTACTAAAAACTAAGCTTTCTTTGATTTTCTCTTTGTCTTTCTTCTTCTTCCTCAAGCTTCTTTTGATTTTATTTTAATGGAGTTTGTAAGTAAAGTCTATTAGGTTATTTCACCAAATGAAATTAAAACAATATATACTTGCCAAAATGTTTGCCTTCGCCGAAAATTACAACAAGCATATACAAAACAATTAATTTCAATTTCATTTGGTTTTCATTTAATCAACTTGTTAAAATATCTAATAAACACTTAAAGATACTTCTAATAAGTCAAAAAAGGCAACTTAGCCATTTAAAACAAATATCTAAATCTTAAGATATTTATATTTTAATTAATTTAATCATTTAACAATTAATTAATTAATTAATTAATTAAATACAAATTTATTAAATATATGTATTATATTTACATTAAATATTAAATACATATATACATTTATGATATTAGTCAAATATCTCAATTTGACTATTAATTAATGTGTATTAAATTAATCAAGTAATAAATGTAAATACACAATAATTAAGGAAATAACTATCGGGTCCTTAAACATGTATTTTGCGTTTAACCTTTAAACGACTTTATAAATAATCAACATTATTTATAAATGTTGCTCTAGTTCTCTACGAGTATATTTCATTATTGAGACTCTCTAGATTCAGGCATATCCGTCACGAAATCCAATTTCGTGTCCATAATTTATCCACCCGTAAATTATGATGATCATGGATAAACTCGCTGAATCATACAGGTCGAGGTCATGGAAAATGTATAATTCCTCCGTCACAGGTATCCGGATATATCCCAGAGATATAGATGTAAACGTCAAATCTCTATGGGGATTATCCAGTCGACTATTCTATTAGCAATCTCAAAAAGAATGTTTAGAACTGGCTTCTAAACTGTACCATGGGCCCATGGTTTTATCTGATTTCTAATCATATAGACTACCTATGCTCTGATACACAGAACTGACGGATCCTATCTTGATACGCACAGGACACCCTGAGGATCTATCTACACCCAACGAACATGCGGAGGTCTGATCTTAATAGATCGGTGACGTGACTGCCATCTAAGTGTAGAAGATGTCTCATGTGCCCACAGTGGCATCTCAAGTCTAAGAATCACAAGTGCTACTCAACCCGACAAGATTCTTATTGACGTTGGTGTACCATCCATTAAGAATCTTCGGTGAGTCGTTCAGTGTTTATCCGCTATAAACACCTACACATCTATACTAGTCTCCAAGACTTACGGTTCATTGACAAACCATTGGAAACATATATTCCTGTAAACGACATGTACCGGTCTCAACGGGTTTACTATATTGACCAAATAGTGTAAACCTTGACCAGGAACTATCTGAGAATGACAACGTCATGATACAACTCAATGTCAGTTGCGACGCTTTTGCAACTGTACCATGACTAGTCATTCTAAGGTCATTACGTCGTTACCATATTAAAAGATACATTATATTATAGAAACTTCATATATTATTCAAAATAATAATGTTTTACAGAAGTATTCATAAAGAAATAAACCCGGGAATTGGCGCTGTGAGCACCAACCCCAATAAAAACTCACACTTGCTCTAGTGCTAATAACGATTGTATCTAATACCCATCAACTCCACATGTTTATCAAACAACTTCGGAGGTATGGCCTTCGTCATCGGGTCTGCTACATTATCTTCACTCGGTACCTTGCACATGACAATATCCCCTCGCGACACAATCTCTCGAATGATGTGGTACTTGCATTCTACATGCTTCAACTTCTGATGCGCCCTCGGTTCCTTTGCTTGCGCAATGGCTCCAGTATTATCACAGTATAACGGAATCGCATTCTCGATACTTAGGACAACTGCCAATTCTGTGATAAAGTTCTTTATCCACATAGCCTCTTTTGCAGCTTCAGAAGCTGCAATATATTCCGCCTCAGTGGTGGATTCTGTTGTTGATCCATGTTTGGAACTCTTCCAATAAACTGCACCTCCGTTAAGGGTAAATACGAATCCAGATGTAGACTTTCTGTCATCAGGATCCGATTGGAAATCAGAATCCGTATACCCGTTAACTTGCAGTTCGTTTCCTCCATAAATTATTAACTTATCCTTAGTACCTTTAAGATACTTGAGGATATGTTTAATGGCCATCCAATGGTCATTACCTGGATTGGACTGATATCAACTAGTTACGCTAACAGCGAAACTGATATCAGGCCTTGTACACAACAAGGCATACATTATGCTACCCAAACACGAAGCATAAGGTTGGTTAGACATTCTAACATTCTCATCTTCTGTTTGTGGACTCATCTTCTTAGAAAGATTAATCCCATGTCTGAACGGTATATTTGCTGTCTTACAGTTACCAAAATTATACCGTTCCAAGATCTTATCTATGTACGTTGATTGGGATAACCCAATCAGCCTCATTTGTCTATCTCTATAGAGTTTTATCCCTAAAACATATGAAGCTTCTCCTAGGTCCTTCATGGAGAAATTCTTACAGAGGTACGCTTTGACGCTTTGATGCTTTGTAACATTCCTAAATCATTCCCAATGATTAGGATGTCATCAACATATAGGACTAAAAATACGACCATGCTCCCACTAGCCTTCTGATACACACAGGATTCTTTCGAATTCTTGAGAAAACCAGACGATCTAATAATCTCGTCGAATCGAAGATTCCAACTTCGTGAAGCTTGTTTAAGTTCATAAATGGACTTCTTAAGCTTACATACCATTCCCGAGTTTTCGCTGGACGCAAAACTTTCCGGCTGTTCCATATAGATTTCTTCATCAAGAAATCCATTTAGAAAAGCCGTTTTGACATCCATTTGCCAAATCTCGTAGTCATGAAACGCATCTATAGAAAGCAAAACCCTAATAGACTTAAGCATTGCTACTTGTGAAAACGTTTCATCGTAGTCGATGCTAGGTCGCTGCGTGTAACCTTTTACAACCAGTCGGGACTTGTAAGTTTCAACCTTACCGTCAGGCCCGCGCTTCCTCTTTTAAACCCATTTACAACCGATAGGAACAATTCCTTCAGGAAACGGAACCAAATCCCAAAGTTGATTCTCATGCATTGAGTCTAACTCGGATTTCATGGCACTTTGCCATTTCACGGAGTCGATGTCCAACATCGATTCTCTATAGGTGAAAGGATCAGTCTCTTCAACTAAGAGAACATCCAGACTCTTTTCTTGTATCAAATACAAGCGTTCAGAAGGTCTAGATACCATTTCTGATCTACGGAGTGTGTGTGTTGAAGGTCCTTCATCTACTTGAACTTCAGGTTCCTCCGTTGGTTCGTTGTTTTCAGGTTGGACTTCATCAAGTTCAACTTGTCTATGATTACCACCTTCTGACAAAAATTCTACTTCTAGAAATTTTACAAAGCGAGCTACGAACACATTTCGATGCTCGGTATCATAGAACAGATATCCCCTCGTATTCGAAGGATATCCGACAAACCTAAACTTTTGCCCTCGAGGCAAAAGCTTATCTGCTGAGCCATCATGACATAGGCAGGACAACCCCAAACCTTAATGTAACTAAGATTTAGTCTCCTACTGAACCATATCTCATACGGTGTCGTAGGAACAGCTTTTGAAGGAATCTTATTCAAAAGATGTGCAGCTGTTAAAAGAGATTAGCCCCATAAATAATAGGGCAAATCTATGAAACTCAACATCGATCGGACCATATCCAATAAAGTCTGATTTCTCCTATCAGACACTCCATTGTGGTGTGGAGTACTTAGATGAGTATATTGAGCGAGAATCCCATTCTCCTTCATATAATCCATGAACTCACCACTCATATATTCACCGTCTCAATCAGATCGAAGGCATTTAATATATTGACTAGTTTGTTTTTCTACTTCATTTCGGAACTCTTTGAACTTTTCAAAGGTTTCTGATTTATGTCGCATCAAATAGACATAACCGTACCGTGATAGATCATCGGTAAAGGTAACTAAGTACGAATAACCACTGTGAGCAGTCTTACTTAGTGGACCACATACATCAGAATGTACGAGTTCCAGTAAGTTAGCGGCGCGGTGTCCAACACCAGAAAATGAGGCTTTGGTCATCTTACCGTGAATACAGAATTCACAAGTTGGATATGATTCAATGGTAAGATTTGGTATCAAACCATTCCTAACCAATTGGGTAAGACGTTTAACGCCTATGTGACCCAGCCTCATATTCAAAAGTTCAGTATTATTAATTATAGGTAAACTACGTTTATTAACTCCAGTATTTAAAATATCTTTTGAAGTTTGCAATGTATAATGACCATGCTGGTTTGGACAACAAAGGATCTGAATATTACTTTTATCATATAAATATAAAGAACAATTTTTAATATTAATACAAAAGCCCTATGTATCTAATCCAAAAAGTGATATAATATTCGCTACACATCCATGCACAAAATGGCAGTCATTTAACAAAAGTTTCCCATTCGGCAATGAGATATTGCATACTCCCACTGCAATTGCATCAAGAGAGTCTCCACTCCCGAACAATAAGAGTACTAGTACGAACAATAAGATTAAAGGGCATAGGTGTAGCCTGGAGCAAGAGTAGAGAGCAGAGATCTAGAAAGTAGTCAATAAGAATGGATAACCAATAGCCTCGATAATACGACTTAGCGCTAAGATATAGGTGTGGGACACAGAAACTGGACGGCGCATGCTATTCCAGGCTCGCGGCCCGGTTGGGAGTACGGAGTAGGCCGCTGGGACTAACCGGAGAATAATGGAGTCGCCACCCGGTGTGAACCGGGAAAATGAGATTCAAGGCCGCACTCACCCCTCGCAAGGGAAGACCTCAAACCGTTGGGTTCGGAATGGTCCCTTACTTATGCCACTTGTAATAAAATAATTTGTGCAATAATCTAACCAAGCCTAAGCAACATATTTCCAAGGATAATTTATTTCCAAGTTCACATGCATAAATCAAAGGTTCATCTAAGTTCACATGTAACACATTTTTAAGTTTGCATACAACCTATTTGCATATAATCTATGTCCGAATTTGCATGCATAAAGATAAATATGGCTAGCATACAATGTTTTAAGGACATTACATTCCATCATAGGCATGCCAGTAGATAATAATTGTACAATCATGCATGAAAGCAAATCGGAATAACGGCGAGCATATAACTTCATGAACATGATGAATGGATGAATTCGGAAGCATAAGTAGATGACTACCGTGTAAACATAGATCATGGGAACGAACATGTAATCTTGTGCACACAATAAACGGCTAAACGAGAACATGAACAATCAAAAAGGCAAATGACAAAATGAGTAACCATGCTTGAGATACGATGGAAGATGGTAGGGGTGTTCGCGGTGTGGTTCGGGGCGGTTTTATCATTTTTTACTTCAAACCGCGCGGGTTGGCGGTTTGGGAAATTAGAAAACAAAACCACAAATTTGATAAGGAAAACAGCGGCGGTTCGGGTTGGCGGTTTAGCGGTTTGGGCGGTTCGGGTCGGCGGTTTGGATTATAAATTTTTTAAGAAACTTTTGTGTGTTTTCACATTATAATTGAAGAAAAAATTACATAATTTTCATTTATTCATTACATATTGTTATATGATCATTAAATATATTAATTTTCATAGTTAAAGAAGAAGAAAAATATAAAATAATATTTAATTTGTACGCGGGTCGGCAGTTTAGGCGGTTCGGGTCGCGGTTCGAGTCAAAATATGCGGTTTGGGCGATTCGCGGTTTGACATTGGTCAAAACCGTACACCGACCCAAAATTTGCGGTTCGATTCGGTGCAGATCAAAATCATTTTTAATATTTTTTCAAACCACGCGGTTTGGTTCGGTGCGGTGCGGTTCGATGCGGTTCGCGGTTTGACCCGAAATTGTGTTCACCCCTAGAAGATGGCTTGTTTACCGTGGGCGTTCGTGCGATGTTCATATCCGCGTTCGAACGGTAAACAGAAGGTTCATGTTCGAGTAGCGTTCGTAAACGCTTTCGAACGAACTGATACAGAAAACATGCGTTCGTGCGGCGTTCTGAAAATCGTTCGAACAGGGTTACATCAATGACCTCCAAAATGCAGTAAACAACATGACACATACGTGAATGGATGAATAAACAACACCTAATAAATAATAACGGGCGAAAAGGTGCGGAAAATTGTTGTGGCAAGGTAGCCCTTAGGCTTTTTATCCCTAAAGATTGAGGACCTTTAATCCAACTCGATAAGCCCATGCGCATTGCAACATGATGCATGATTATGCAAGAAGATGACATACAAAGAAAAGCGAATAACGAAATGTAAGGCGCAACGAAGTATCGTGCTAAAGGTTCTTTAACCCCTCGAAATGGAGGACCTTTAATCTAACTTACTAAGCCCATACGCATCACATCATAATGCATATAAAAATAAAGAAAACCATATCGAACTTCGTATACCCGATTGAACATATTTTACATCCAATCAAATATACATCATCCGGCGCGGCAAAGCATCGCGGTAAAGGTTCTTTAACCCCTCGAAATGGAGGACCTTTAATCCAACTTACTAAGCCCATGCGCTAATAAAATAATGTATATAAGAATAAAGATAACAATATCGGACTTCGTATACCCGATTGAACACATCTCACATTCAACCGAATATACATCGTTCGGAGCGGCGAAGCATCGTGGTAAAGGATTTTAACCCCTCGAAATAGAGGACCTTTAATCGTACTTACTAAGCCCATGCGCTAATAACACAAAGCATATAAGAGATAAAAGAAACAATAATATCGGACTTCGTATACCCGATTGAACACATCTCACATTCAACCTAATATACATCGTCCGGCGCGGCGAAACATCATGGTAAAAGATTTTAACCCCTCGGAATGGAGGACCTTTAATCGCACTTACTAAGCCCATGCGCTTGACCCCATCATTACTCAAATAACAGGCAGAAAATAAATAACGATAATAAACAAATCAGGATAACATGAAATAAAGTATGTGCCGTATACTCAAGTAGTACGTGGAGTTGTATCCCGAGTACAGATCATACTACCGTCCATTCGGAATCGGCTATGAAATTTATGTCCGGGTTTCCATCCTATATACCACAAGAGGCGACACATTTTCCATTTTATTAAAGGGCCACAACATGCATCATTTCACAACACATACATGCAAACGAAACTCGATAAACAATAGAAATACAAATGAAAATGGATGTGAAAAATACCCTCAGGTCTAACCTTTTTCATCGACTTTTGGAAGCGCGTTACACGATGATCGGAAGGGCTAAAACTCCGGAACTTTTCTGGTTCGCTGGTTCACTTTTTTTTCTCTCTGTTTTCATTGCTCGGGCTGTTGTTTTCGCTCCATTTTGCCACTGTTTTGCTGTTGTTTAATGTTATTTTCTGGTCACTGTTTTAGGGGAAATAAGAGATTGTTTTGGTGATTTTTTGGGGTTGTTTGTTCACTGTTTTAGGGTGGTTTCTGGGTTTTTTTTTAAGGAGACTTAGGGTTTATCGTGTGTGCATGTGTCAAGCCGTGTGTGTGTGTATGGCTATTACGTTAGTGGAGCAGGCTTATGGGCGCTTGGCAGTGAGGGGGCAGTTACGTGGGCTAGTGAAGTTCGTGGAGATGGCGTTGAAGGGTGAAGACGTGAGGTTATGATAATGAGTCAAGGGGACGTGTGTGGCTTTTGGCTACACGTGAAGGCAGTTCAAGGCTTAAGTGCTGTGTGGTTTGTGGCAATTGGCGTGTCGTGGAGTGATGGGCTCTAGGATTATTTCTTTTGTTTTGTATATGCGTGAGTTAGAGTCGAATGGGTTGAGAGATGAGGAGAGAATTCTGTTTAGGGTTGTTGTTTATGAGTGCCGTAAGAGTGGAGGAGGTCTTAGGGTTGGGAGAAGTTGGTTTTTTATAGGCAAATGGGGTAGTGCTACTCCTTGCTTGACAAGGAAAAGGGATTTGGCATTTAAGGGGGATTTGATTTAGTGTCAAACAAGGAAATCCTACGATTGAGGGGGGAAAAATTAGTTCAAATTAGGGATATAATATATTTAATTTGTTTAGTTTAGGCATGATATTTGTTCAGTTAGGAATACAAAATTTTTAATTAGGAATAATATTTTGTTGATTGATTTTAATTAGACATGATTTGATTTATTGTTTTATTTAATTTAGTATATGACTTAATTAATTATTTTATTTAATTGGGTTGTATTTTGAGGGCCTTGGGCTTGTGGGCTAAGTGTGGTGGGCTAGGTGTTGTGTTGGTTTGGTGAGTGGGTTTGGGCCAAGGTTAAATGGTTCTGGGTTTTTTATGCCAAAGGTGCTTTAAAACGGAGGTCCAACGAGTGAGATTGGAACTAAACAAGCGGAAAAAATTTAACGAAATACCGATTCCCTTCCGACGACCGTTTCCCGCAACTTCCTCGACTAAAAAGGTAGTGTCTCCAAATGAGACTCATCATAGGGACTCACATTCAAAAATGCAGTGCCTACAGTCACCCCCACTTTGATGGGACTTGTGCAGTGTGTGACTTTGAACAATCCTATCAAAGTTATGCAATGCATTTCTACTTACCTGGCTCGCCAGCTGTTGCTTAACTTACTTGTTATCTTGAGATGCTTTGACCTTTGGGCTTTATTCCCGAACTACGTTAAGAGAGAGCTTTATTCTCCTAGGCTTTATTCCCGAGCTGTTTTGCAAGTGGGCTTTATTCCTCTAGGCTTTGCTCCTGAACCGTGTAAAGATAGAGCTTTATTTCCTTGGGCCTTGTTCCCGAGCTATATTGAAGGTGTGCTTTAGTCCTCTAGGCTTTTTTTCCAAACTGTATCAAGATAAGGCTTTACTCCTGAGCTGTGTTAAGGTAGAGCTTTATTCCCCTGGCCTTGTTACCGAACTAGTTTGAAAGTGGGCTGTATTCCTTTGGGCTGTATTCCCAAACTGTGTTGATAGATGGCTTTATTCCTCTGGGCAACTGGTTTGAAAGTGGGCTTGATTCCTTTGGGGTGTATTCCCAAACTGTGTTGAGAGATGGCTTTATTCCCCTGGGCTGTATTCCCGAACCGTGCTGAGAGAGAGCTTTATTCTACTGGGCTGTATTCCCGAACTGTGTTGAGAGAGAGCTTTATTCTCCTTGGGCCTTATTCTCGAACTGTGTTAAGATAGAGCTTTATTCCCCTGGGCCTTGTTCCCGAACTGCTTTGAAAGTGGGCTTTATTCCCCTGGGCTGTATTCCTGAACTGCGTTAAGATATGGCTTTATTCCCGAACCGTGCTGAGAGAGAGCTTTATTCTCCTGGGCTGTATTCCCAAACTGTACTGAGAGAGAGCTTTATTCCTATGGGTTGTATTCCAGAACTGTGCTGAGAGAGAGCTTTATTCCTCTGTTGTATTCCCGATCTAAGCTGACTGTGGGCTTTGTTCCTGAATTGTACTGAATGTGGGCTTTGTTCCTGAATTATACTGAATGTGGGCTTTATCCCGGATCTGAGCTGACTGTGGGCTTTGTTCCTGAATTGCACTGAATGTGGGCTTTATCCCCGAACTGAGCTGACTGTGAGCTTTGTTCCTGAATTGTACTGAATGTGGGCTTTATCCCCGGACTGAGCTAAATGTGGGCTTTGTTCCTGAATTGTACTGAATATGGGCTTTGTTCCTGAATTATACTGAATGTGGGCTTTATCCCCGTTCTGAGCTGACTGTGGGCTTTGTTCCTGAATTGCACTGAATGTGGGCTTTATCCTCGAACTGAGCTGACTGTGCGCTTTGTTCCTAAATTGTACGGAATGTGGGCTTTATCCCCGGATTGAGCTGACTGTGGGCTTTGTTCCTGAATTGTACTGAATGTGGGCTTTATCCCCGGACTGAGCTGACTTTGGGCTTTGCCCTAAATTGATACTGATATGGGCCTCGCCCCTAGACTGATACTGATATGGGCCTCGCCCCAAATTGATACTGATATGGGCCTCGCCCCTAGACTGATACTGATATGGGCTTTGCCCCAAACTGATACTGATATAGGCCTCACCCCCAACTGATACAGATATGGGCCTCGCTCCCGGACTGATATTGATATGGGCCTCAACCCTATGATTCATTCCTGAAAACTGCTTACACTGTATTGTTGCTGCTTCTGGTTGGCTTGCATTTGCCGCTTTCTCTTTTTCTCCTTTGAAACATGTGAATACAAAACAAAACAAACATAAAAAGGAATGCAAAATACATTACGTGTATGCGTGCATGCATGATTGAGTTTCCTATCTCGTTGGGTTAGGTCTTCTACCAATTCTCTTGGTGACTGCTCAGTCTTCTTTTCCTCAGGCAAGCCACTGCTTCAATCTGTCTACGTTGATCGACTCGGTGAACTAATTCCATTCCAAGTCTGATGTTTTCACTGCCCCTATTTCCCAATTTCTTAATGCTCTCTTATCTCTTCTGCTTGCTTATTCCGAGGATTCCCCGTGTTCTAAACATCACTGAATTTCATAGTACCAAGGTTGAATGATTTTCTCAAATATAGTCATATGGCGGAAGAGATTCAGCGAAATGAACGTCTTTATTATCATTTAAGAAAATGGTTCGAGCATGTAGACTAAATCAATGTCTATATTAAAAATGCAGGATCAAATAAACTAGGAGGAATGACTTCATCATTCGCAACATGGCCTTCTTCCTTGACCTATGGTTTTTTACTACTGTTATCCTTTCTCTCAATGCAAGAAGCCTGGTGGTTGAGAGTTTGGAGGACAAAGGTTTCGGGTAGGCCGAAGTTGATTATGTAGGTGGAATGGAGTGGTAATTAGGCAAGGGATTTCTGTATGTGTTAGGTTGTTCTTTTTCTGGATTGGGTATTTTATGGGAGTCATTGAGGTTTTGGACCTCATGCCTAAGGCGGGTACAGTTGTCGGTGGCATGGCCTTTTTCTTGAAGGAAGTAACAATACTGGTTTAGGTTGAGGTACGGTGGTATAGGGTTCGGAAATGGCCTATGTTCCAAAGGTTTTAGAAGTCCTTGCATTTTCAGTTTCTCAAATACCTTTGACAACGATATACCAAGATTGGAGAATCGCCTGTTCTTGACGGTAGCGACCTCGGCAGTAGCGGGCTTGGTCTCAGAAGGCCCCCCAAAATTCCTCCTATTCTGGCCATAAAACTTCCGGTTCTCGGCTTCCTTTTCTTCAATGTCCATGACAGTCTCACTCAACTGTCGAAAATCTGCAATCATGGAGGTCATCCTCCTCAGCTTACCATAGATGGAGGGCTTGGTGCCCTTGATAATCGTCTTAATTTGATCTTTCCCTGAAGGCCGAGTCTGCATTTTCAAAAGCTGGCTTCTCCAGCGATCCATATACTCTTTGAAGCTTTCCTCTGGCTTTTGCTTAGTGTTCTCCAAATCACGGAGTGACAAGTCAATCTCTAAGTCTGTAACATACTGCTTCAGAAAAGCATCAGCTAGTTCCCTCAAATCTTCCTTAACCTTCTTCTCAAGGCTATGATACCAAACCACAGGTGCCCCCTCGAGTGACATCCCAAACATCTTTTGGACTTGGCGCTGTGATAGGCTCACTGAACTCATGACTGAGGCATATTGCTGCAGATGGACTCTCGGGTCTCCATTACCATTAAACTTGGCCATGTCGGGCATTTTAAACTGAGCTGGCAGCTGTTCTTCGAAGGTCATTGCCTTATAGTTTAGTAAGTCTTCGTCTTTACCCTTCATTTTGCGGGTAAATGTTTCAACCTGATCCCGAAGCTTCTGAAATTCTACATGAGACCCAATCACTCTGCATGTTGCATACTCTGGCATGTCATCATCAAAAGCGGGGATATCATCCCCCAACCCATTCGGAGGCTCCTCGCGCCTCACATTCTCAAAATTTCCCACAGCACGGGGTACAGCCATACCAGCCACAGTAGTAGTCAAGGCTTGCAACTGTTCAGTAATTTTGGTGAAACCATTCTCCAACTGATCCATGCGAGATATTTAATTTTCTGATTCACTCATATTTGTTATTGGCCTCTTGGTGTGTCTTCCCTCTTCCCTAACCCAACGGGAATCTATGATGGCTTTTGAACATAAGGGTTAGCATGATGCATGTATGCATGAGGTGAATGAGATGCATGTGATACAAGGAATATATCAACTCATTAAAATTTTCACACAAATCGGCCCATCATCATTTTAGAAGCTTTTGGGCTAACTATCATAGGAGTGAACTCGTCCCAGTTTAAATGGCCCAACAAGTTCACATCTCATGGCAAGAAGTCCAACCGTATCCAAATGATAATGCTCCCAAACACAAACATATAATGGCCGATTGGCGTTTTAGGAGCTTTTGGCCCAATCATCATAAGATACGTTCTTGTCCCAGTTTAAATGGCCCAACAAGCCCATACCTCATGACAAAAGGTCCGAATGGATCCAAACGACAATGTTCCCAAACACAAGCATACATAAATAATTTCTACAGAGTGGCCCATCAACATTTCAGAAGCTTTTGGCCCAATTTTCATAGGATACGAACTCGTCCCAGTTTAAATGGCCCAACAAGTTCGTATTTCTGACAAGAAGCCCAACTACATCCAAACGAGGATGGTCCACAAGCACAAGGAAATATTTGCTATAGGCCATACAACCCCGGTCTACGTGTGGGTTTGCGGGAGTGTAAACAAAGACTCTCACTGGCGAATGATTGCCCACAACTAGGTCTCCCCACTCAAGGGTTCGAGCGACCAAGTGAGCGCACATTTTTTATACCTTACAGTACGTGCCGACAAGTTATGGTTTGTGACTGACTGTCAGATGGATTTCCCGTTGTAGATTCCCCATATGGAGGTTGGAGAGAGGCTCTCTTAAGTACCCTAGCCTTTTAGGCTCTTATCGCTTGGTGACAGGAATAAACAACGAGTCCTCCAAATTAGTCCATCACAAAACGCTACGAATAAATGATTATCTAGGTGCCTTCACAACTTTTCCTCATAGAAAGGTAGTGAATGAAGGAAGACACCAAACCATTACCCAGCCTTAAAAATGCCTTTGATTAAACCCTTTTTATCCCACAGTAGATACGGTTAATTAAAGCACAAATCATAATATTACAACACATTATTTCGGGGCCGATTCTCTATCCTTAGTGGAGTCGCCAGACTATGGGACACAGAAACTGGACGGCGCATGTTGTTCCCGGCTCGCTGCCCGGTTGGGAGTACGGAGTAGCCCACGGGGGACTCAACCGAAGAATAATGGAGTCGCCATCCGGTGTGAACTGGGAAAATGAGATTCAAGGCCGCACTCACCCCTTGCAAAGGAAGACCTCAAACCGTTGGGTTCAGAATGGTCCCTTACTTATGCCACTTGTAATAAAATAATTTTTGCAATAATCTAACCAAGCCTAAGCAAATATTTCCAAGGATAATTTATTTCCAAGTTCGCATGCATAAATCAAAGGTTCATCTAAGTTCACATGTAACACATTTTTAAGTTTGCAAACAACCTATTTGCATATAATCTATATCCGAATTTGTATGCATAAAGATAAATATGGCTAGCATACAATGTTATAAGGACATTACATTCCATCATAGGCATGGCAGTAGATAATAATTGTACAATCACGCATGAAAGCAAATCGGAATAACGGCGATCATATAACTTAATGAACATGTTGAATGGATGAATGCGGAAGCATAAGTAGATGACTTCCGTGTAAACATACATCATGGGAATGAACATGTAATCTTGTGCACACAATAAATGGCTAAACGAGAACATTAACAATCAAAAAGGCAAATGACAAAATGAGTAACCATGCTTGCGATGTGATCGAAGATGGCCTAATTACCGTGGCCGTTCGTGCGGCATTCGTATCCGTATTCGAATAGTAAACAGAAGGTTTACGTTCGAGTAGCGTTCGTAAACGCGTTCGAATGAACTGATACAAAAAACATGCGTTCGTGCGGCGTTCTGAAACGCGTTCGAATAGGGTTACAGCAATGACCTCCAAAATACAGTAAACAACATGACATATACGTGAACGGATGAATAAACGACACCTAATAAATAATAACGGGCTAAAAGGCACAGCAAAACGTTGTGGCAAGGTAGCCCTTAGGATTTTTATCCCTCAAGATTGAGGACCTTTAATCCAACTCGATAAGGCCATGCGCATAGCAACATGATGCATGATTATGCAAGAAGATGACATACAAAGAAAAGCGAATAAGGAAATGTAAGGCGCGGCGAAGTATCGTGGTAAAGGTTCTTTAACCCCTCGAAATGGAGGACCTTTAATCCAACTTACTAAGCTCATGCGCATCACATCATAATTCATATAAAAATAAAGAAAACCATATCGAACTTCGTATACCCGATTGAACATATTTTACATCCAACCGAATATACATCATCCGGCGCGGCAAAGCATGGCGGTAAAAGTTCTTTAACCCCTCGAAATGGAGGACCTTTAATCAAACTTACTAAGCCTATGCGCTAATAACATAATGCATATAAGAAAAAAGATAACAATATCAGACTTCAGATACCCGATTGAACACATCTCACATTCAACCGAATATACATCGTCCGGCGCGGCGAAGCATCGTGGTAAAGGATTTTAACCCCTCGAAATAGAGGACCTTTAATCGCATTTACTAAGCCCATGCGCTAATAACACAATACATATAAGAGATAAAAGAAACAACAATATTGGACTTCGTATACCCGATTGAACACAACTCACATTCAACCGAATATACATCGTCCGGCGCGGCGAAGCATCGTGGTAAAGGATTTTAACCCCTCGGAATGGAGGACTTTTAATCGTACTTACTAAGCCCATGCGCTTGACCTCATCATTACTCAAATAACATGCAGAAAATAAATAATGATAATAAACAAATCAGGATAACATGAAATAAAGTATGTGTCGTATACTCAAGTGGTACGTGGAGTTGTATCCCGAGTACTGATCATACTACCGTCCATTCGGAATCGGCTATGAAATTTATGTCCGGGTTTCCATCCTATATACCACAAGAGGCGACACATTTTCCATTTTATTCAAGGGACACAACATGCATCATTTCAAAATACATACATGCAAACGAAACTCAATAAACAATAGAAATACAAATGAAAATGGATGTGAAAAATACGCTCAGGTCTAACCTTTTTCGTCAACTTTTGGAAGTACGTTACACGATGATCGGAAGGGCTAAAACTCCGCAACTTTTCTGGTTCGCTGGTTCACTTTTTTTTCTCGCTGTTTTCACTGCTCGGGCTGCTATTTTCGCTCCGTTTTGCCACTGTTTTGCTGCTTTTTAAGGGTATTTTCTGGTCACTGTTAGACGACACGTATAGCATGCGTAATTATAACACGTATAGCTTGTGAGAATGCCACAACCAGAAATGACTTCAGAACTAATCCCCACCCTCCTAACACTTGTTAGACGATAATACAGTAGCAAATGAATATGTGGTGTAG
>SKCR01000884.1:0-28597 GCA_019454045.1 Zanthoxylum bungeanum
AGTCATGGGTCCCACCCATTTAATTCAAAATTTGGATTACACAAGACACTTTGGGCTCGGGTTCGTTTAATCCGATTAAACGAATTTTCCATCACGACGCAATTAAATCTAATTTAATTAAATAATTATGCCTCACAAAATTATTATTAAAGTCGTTTACAAATTAATTCCAAATTAATTTGTTCGCTAGAATTAAAATCCAATTTAATTCCGCGTTGAAATCCGATTTCAATTAATATATCTAATATATTATTTTAGCCCAATTAAATAAATTTAATAGTAAAATCTAATTTCACCATTAAATTTACTTTACCGATTAATTCCAAATTAATCGCGTTCTCTCCTCTCGACGAATTTAATCCCAGATAAATTCTCGACGCAATTAATCCTAGATTAATTCTTTCTCTGATAATTAATCCCAGATTAATTCTTGCCGTAATTAATCCCAGATTAATTTTCTCTCTTAATTAATCCCAGATTAATATTCTCTCTCTTAATTAATCCCAGATTAATATCCGTAATTAATCCCAGATTAATTTTCTCTCTTAATTAATCCCAGATTAATATTCTCTCTCTTAATTAATCCCAAATTAATATTGTTCGAGTCAAATATCATCGGTGAATCTTTGGGATGCGACCCAAGAGATCCCTGGATATGTTGGCAGTAAATACGGTTATCGGACTATCTGAATACGTGCGTACCCAGTACCACATTTTTATCGATTTACAAGACATGGTTGGCTTCTAGCAAAGCACCGTGCCTACCCAATTCTCCAGAAATATTCTTCTACGGAATACATGATCTTTGTCAGGCGTAGTATACATAGTATTGTGTATAACGATCCAATATCAGATGTCACATGCTAGGCCTGGGGCTGGAGTTGTGTCTGCCCCGTACGAAGCATATATCGGATCACTAGCAACTAGTCTCTTTATGATCGGAAAGTCATGACCTAGTCATACTTCCCCGATGGCTATAGCATTTAGAGTACCAGTTCTATATCCTTGCATGATCATCATCTCCATATGACTGAAATAATACTTCCATCTTGACATCACACCCAATACACTACGATTCTCAGTATACCCAGAAGAGGCGTACACAGAACCTGTTAAAGCCCTGGACGACCAAAACCAAAGTATACTGATTGTAGCAAGTATTAGCGATGCAAGTCTCAGGTTAAGACCAAATACACCTACCCTGATTCAGATTCCCAGACACATAGTCATACTACCAATGGGTCTATTCAGAGCGAAGCTGTTTCCGTACCATCGGTAAACAGAATCTCCTATTACACTTGCATGAGTATCCAATACCCAAATATATGAGAACTATGTCGTTACGCTTCCATAACACGCACAAGTGTAATACTAGTCTATTCCGCATTATCGATGTCCAGTCTCGATAATACTACGACTAGGGATATTTAATGATTAAACCTTTGTGGATTAATACTGTCTCATATCTTATTAATCCGGAACTAATCATATGGACTTTTATCATTTATATATCTAGGTAATCCAATTACAAATTATAAAAAAGCAATTTACATTGTCACATAGTTAATTTGTACAACAACACCATGTTCTGTACAAATAGTGATGCTATGGATCATAATTATCCAACAGTGTACATAAAAATTAGGGTATAAAAACTGATCAAATCAGCATCACTTCAGAAATAACAAATGTCTAAAACAAAAAAGAAAGCATGAAGAAGCTACCTCTTCATGCCTGGGAACCCAGTTGTTTGCCCGAAGATCAAGAACATCACGAACCATTAACCTCAGCCATGGAGCAAGTTGAGGATTTGTAGTCAATTCATTCAATCTGCTACAATACATATCATTTATACGTCGTGATTTTGGGCTCACATCAAGCTACTTGCCTATGGTGTTGAAAAACTGACATATGGCTTCAACATTTTCCTCCGCAGGACAAGATGCATTATCATGCCCTAAAAGCTCCTATTTACACAATGATAACTTGATGAGAATGTCTCAAATTTAACTCATCTTTTCAGACACCATCCTCCAACTAACCTGAACAATGTGATGGACAATCTTTTCAGGCACCATATTTTGCTTTAGGAGCTCTCCAATCAAACGAATGTTTCCAATAGTACGGAGCTTGACCAGTCTTTCTTTATCCTTACGCTCTGACTCTTGATCTGGAGCAGTCATCTGCCTCACTTCTTCCCTCAGTTTGTCAGCGCCCTCAAATGCCTCCTGGCAATTATTCAACAGTACTCGCTTGAATGTGATTTCTTTGCCACCGGGTTCATCAGAAGGGAATGGTGGAAGCATCTCATTAAGATCAGAACACAACTGGGCATACATATGGCAAAATGTGGGCTCCAGCACAGCCTTTTCAAATATAAGAGATGTAACTCCCTGTAGCAAATACACAGTGAGTTCAGTTGAAAACTTTGTAATATGCAAAAGCACAACATATTCGAACACATTGAAAAAAGGAGCAAAAACATAATCTCTAAGATATCAGCTGATGTAATGCCAGGGTCCATGAGCTGACCCTTAAGTAGATCAAATTTCTCAGGGGATGGCTTATTCAGTATCCTGGAAATGAAACAGGAAATAATTATCAGAAAACAAGCTTGTATAAAAAGCCTTGAAGAAGTAAACTAAATTACAGCGCCACATCAAAAGAACACGAAGTGAAGGGAAAAACAAAAACACCTCACACAGAAACAGTTTTCTTATATGTTTGGGGAAATGAATGCTATGCAGCAACTATGTTATAATCCAAGTATGAGAATGAACTTATTAAAATTAGATCCTGATCTTATTATCCTGTATATTTACTATTCACCTTGTTATAATCCTAATCTTATTATCTTGTCTATTTACCATTTGCAAGATTATAACAAGGAATCAGAGATGCAAGGAATGCAGGCAAAGATGGTTCAATCTTAAGTCAGCTTTCAGAAGTTAAGCAAACAAAAGGGAGGCTCAATTAGCATATAACACAAATTAAAAATGACTGAGAATATTACCCCATCACTGTCTTCAAGACAAGTTCTTTCTCAGAAAGATTTCCCCTTCTAGCAGACCACGACACCTTAGCCTTGATTAAAGCCGGAGGTGGACCTCCCTATTTCAACAAGGAAACAACATTGGCAGAAATTAGAATCAAACAGCACCCATTCATAGACAACATAAGAAATCTGCATAAGCTGGCAACAGTACAGAACAAGTGCAAATTCCTTTATCAACTTCAGCTTCTCTTTCAATTTAAGCAGCAATTTTGACAGCATAGGACATTTTACAACAGAATTTTCCCAGAACTTATCACAGACCCCTTAGACCTTAGTACATCATATTTGTCTTTCTATACTCAACATGTTGAACCAAAAAACTTAAACTAAATTGTGTCACATGTGGATAATAAAATGCCAGAGTATACTCGGAGGAACAGCCTGTGCGTTAAAGATAATAGATAATCAGATAAGCAGTAGGCAAAATCCTTTCAAGAGAGTTCAATTCCATGTTTATCTCACTGAATTTTGTAATCTTTTGTCAAGAGAAATACTTATTAAGATTACAACAAAAAATGTACAAAGCAAAAATGCTTAGCACAAAGTTATATGCAGTAATATAAGAAATGTGCTTATACACTTACTGCTTGGTTAGAAGAGATTTGAGCAATTGAAAACCGGTAATTGAGTTGGTCTTGGAGATTAAATAGATTGGCATCTGGCTTTCTGAAGTCATATCGTCCACCAATCTATTATCTCGATTAGATTCTCCAGGAGTGAAAGACTGTGCACTGTGCAGGACAACGCCAGTCACGATTATCTGGTTCAGAGTAATGGCCCTGAGAATGGTTTTGTGGCTGGAGAAAGTGTAAAAGATTATCATATGAAAGAGATAAAAACCAGAGAGAGCAGCAGTGTACATAATAATTAGGGTAGAAAACACTGATCAAATCAGCAACACTTCAGAAATAACAAATGTCTAAAACAAAAAAAGAAAGCATGAAGAAGCTACATCTTCATGCCTGGGAACCCAGTTGTTTGCCCGGAGATCAAGAACATCACGAACCATTAACCTCAGCCAGGGACCAAGTTGAGGATTTGTAGTCAATTCCTTCAATCTGCTACAATTCATATCATTTATACGTCGTGATTTTGGGCTCACATCAAGCTGCTTGCCTATGGTGTTCAAAAACTGACACATTGCTTCAGTATTTTCTTCCGCAGGACAAGATGCATTATCATGCCCTAAAAGCTCCTATTTACACAATGATAACTTGATGAGAATGTCTCAAATTTAACTCATCTTTTCAGACACCATCCTCAAACTAACCTGAACAATAGTACGGAGCTTGACCAGTCTTTCATTATCCCTACGCTCTGACTCTTGATCTGGAGCAGTCATCTGCCTCACTTCTTCCCTCAGTTTGTCAGCACCCTCAAATGCCTCCTGGCAATTATTCAACAGTACTCGCTTGAATGTGATTTCTTTGCCACCGCGTTCATCAGAGGGGAATGGTGGAAGCATCTCATTAAGATCAGAACACAGCTGGGCATACATACGGCAAAATGTGGGCTCCAGCACAGCCTTTGCAAATATAAGAGATGTAACCCCCTGTAGCAAATACACAGTGAGTTCAGTTGAAAACTTTGTAATATGCAAAAGCACAACATATTCGAACACATTGAAAAAAGGAGCAAAAATATAACCTTTAAGACATCAGCTGATGTAATGCCAGGGTCCATGAGCTGACCCTTAAGTAGATCAAATTTCTCAGGGGTTGGCTTATTCAGTATCCTGGAGATGAAACAGGAAATAAAAATCAGAAAACAAGCTTGTATAAAAAGCCTTGAAGAAGCAAACTGAATTACAGTGCCTCATCAAAAGAACATGTAGGGAAGGGAAAAGCAAAAACACCTCACACGGAAACAGTTATCTTATATGTTTAGGGAAATGAATGCTATGCAGCAACTATGTTATAATCCAAGTATGAGAATGAACTTATTAAAATTAAATCCTGATCTTATTATCCTGTATATTTACTATTTGCCTTGTTATAATCCTAATCTTATTATCCTGTCTATTTACCATTTGCAAGATTATAACAAGGAATCAAAGATGCAAGAATGCAGACAAAGATGGTTAAATCTTTAGTCAGCTTTCAGTAGTTAAGCAAATAAAAGGGAGGCTCAATTAGCATATAACACAAATTAAATATGACTGAGAATATTACCCCATCACAGTCTTCAAGATATGTTCTTTCTCAGAAAGATTTCCCCTTCTAGCAGACCACGGCACCTTAGCCTCAATGTTTAAAAATACGTGGCGGCGCCTCGAGGCGGCCGGCCATTGAGGCGCGAGGCGGGAGCCTCGATCCGAAAATGAAGTTTTTGATATTATTCAATCTCTATATAGAAAAAATTTACATCCAATTCAATTCTTAATCACTGATTTTACCCAAATCAAAAACCCTAATACCCAAATCTACAGATTATATGCGAACTTTATATAATAACATTACATTCAGCAAACAAACAGAAGGAAACAACATGTTTATATCTTTCAGGTGTTAACTAGCTCTATAATATATATTTTTTGTTTGAATAAAGCTCTATAATATTTGAAATATCTTTTACTTGATGAAGAATAATATTATAATTTGCTTTGAACCTTTCACAATATCGTTTATGGAAAATGATACTTGCCCAGAATTGGTAGTGCTACACATTCAGGGGAACTACCATATAGTAATAATATTAACAACCAACAGATCAAAAACCGAAATTGACTCATAAATGAAAAAGAAAAACAAGCAGAACAGGTTACCACAAACGCTGCCGTCGCCGAGATCAGAAACGTCGCCGAGAGGCTGAGAGAGAGAGCAGAGGAGGCCGAGAGAGAGAGAGTAGTATAGGTCGAGAGAGAGAGAGAATACAGAAATCCTAAAATCAATTTTCTTTTTTTATAATGTAAATGAAACAACGACGTTTTGAAATCCCCAAAACGTCGTCGTTTCATTTAAAAAATTTTAAAATTAAAAAAAAAAAGTTTCGCGTGAGGCGGCCCCCTCATAAAAACCGAATTAGGCGGTCGCCTCGACGCGCCGTCGCTGCTCCTCGAGGCGGCTGCCTCGACCGAATTTTTAAACACTGCTTAGTGTGGGACACAGGACCTGAGCGACGCCGTTCCTAGGCTCGCGGCACTAGTTGGGAAGTACGAAATAACATGGAGTCGCCACCCGGTGTGGACCGGGACAAAGATTTAAGGCCGCACTCACCCCTCGCAAGGGAAGACCTCAAACCGTTGGGTTCGGAATGGTCCCTTACTTATGTCACTTGTAATAAAAAGATTTATGTGATAATTTAACCAGGCTTAAATAACATTTATTTCCAAGAATATCATGCTTCTAAATTCATATGCATACATCAACAAGTTCATCACAACATGCAACGTCACATGGCAATCTCATGAACATATTTCAATCCTATGTTATGGAAAACTAAGAACAACATAATCATGCTTGAGTACTATCTCATGAACCTATTAACCAAATAAGATGCTAACAGCCTAATCATGCTTGAATACAAATAATACAATTGGCTATATAACACAAGAAAGATCAACCAAGAGGCAATTATGCATGAATATAATAAGACAGACTCAGTTCAGTGTGTGCACGTTCGTGTAGCGTTCGTAAACGCGTTCGAACGGAAATGAAACAGAATGCTCACGTTCAAGTAGCGTTCGTAAACGCGTTCGAACGGAAATGAGACAGAATGCTCACGTTCGAGTAGCGTTCGTAAACGCGTTCGAACGGAGATGAGACAGAAAGCTCACGTTCGTATGGCGTTTGTTAACGCGTTCGAACGGATACGAGACCTGACACATAATAAGGCAAAAACACATGCGCGTTCGAGTTACGTTCGTGAACGCGTTCGAACGGACACGGACCTGATGCATGAAATAGGATGCGATACATAAACAGAAAATAAAAGGGCGCGGCGAAGCACTGCCGTAAAGGTGACCTTTTGGGGCTCTTGATCTCTCAAAGAGAGGACCTTTAGACCAACATGCTAAGCCCATGCGCGTCACATCACACATACAAGAATAGAACCAATCATATCAACCAAGTATGCCCGATTGAACACATCTTACATCCAATCCGAACACACATCAACCGGCGCGGCAAAGCATCGTGGTAAAGGGCTTTTAGCCCCTCCCCATAGGGGATCTCACAACACACTTACTAAGCCCATGCGCTCGATTAACTTATACATACGAAAATAAAGATAGCAATATCAAACTAAGTATGCCCGATTGAACGTATCTCACGTCCAACCGAACATACATCAACCGGCGCGGCGAAGTAGTGTCACGAAGGTGGCCTTTTCGGCTCTTTATCTCCTAAATGGAGGACCTTTGGACTAACTCACTAAGCCCATGCGCTTGGTTGAATCATGCATAACTAACGACATACATAATTTAAATGACGAGGTATAAATAAATGAAAGCAACACAAAACAAGAGAATGTGCCGTTTACTCAAGTGGTACGTGGAGTTGTGGCCCGAGTACAGATCATATTACCGTCCATTCGGAATCGGCTATGAAATTTATGTCCGGGTTTCCATCCGATATACCGCGAGAGTTGACACATCTCTCATTCATCCAATACCCACAACATATTACATCTCATAATTCATGCATATTTATCTACTCAAAGACCACAACATGCATTCATAGACGACTCTCATGCGAATAGAATTCAATAAACAATGAATATAAACTAATGAAAAGGTACCCTCAGGTCTAACCTTTTAAATCACCTCTCGGATGTATGGTACACGATCGTCGGAAGGGTGGATGCTCCGCAACTCTCCCGGTTCACTGGTTCACTGTTCTCGTTCGTTGTCTTTACTGATTTGCTTGCGGCTCCAACTCCGTTCTGCTCCTATTTCCTCTTTATCTTTTGCTTACTGTTTTTGGGTGTCTTCTTCCTGTAGTTTTTATGTGTGTTGTGTATGAGTTAGAGACTCGCTAGCTAGGGTTGAGAAGGTTGGTGAATGGTTCTTTTTATAGGCAAAGGGTTAGGTTTGACAAGGAAAGGGATTTGATTTGGTTTGGTTAAGGGAAGTCAAAGATTGAGGGGGGACAAATCTTGGCTAGATAGGGAAGGTTGAATATTTGATTGGCTTGGATTAGGAATACAATATTTTAAGTTTGGGAATAATCTTATTAGATTGGGAATATAATTGGTTGATTGATTTTAATTAGGCATGATTATATTTTGATTTAGTGTGTGATTTGTTTAATTTAGGCATGATTTTAGTTTAAGTTGGTAATTGTTTATTTTATGTTTGGTATATGTTTTATTTAATCATTTAATTAATTTAGTTATTATATTATTTAGTTAATGTTTTAATTAATATTTATTTATTTAAATTGGGATGTGTTTTATGGGCTTTGGGGGGCTAATTGGGCTGGATGTGAGGCTAGCAGCAAAACCAGAATTACCGACACCGTTCGAACGCTTCCTCGAACGCGGCACGAACGCCCGCAATCCGTTTGACGTTCGAACGTAAACACGAACGCGGCACGAACGAAAACAGTGAACCTTGTTTATTCTGAATTTCCCCTTCCGATGTCCGTTTCCCGTTACCTCCGTGACTTAAAAGGTAGTGTCTCCAAAATGAGACTCATCATAGGGTTTTATGCGTAAAAATGCAGTGCCTACACTTAGCCTTGATTAAAGTCGGAGGTGGACCTCTCTACTTCAACAAGGAAACAATATTGGCGGAGATTAGAATCAAACAGCACCCATTCATAGACAAAAGAAGAAATCTGCAAAAGCTGGCAACAGTACAGAACAAGTGCAAATTCCTTTATCAACTTCAGCTTCTCTTTCAATTTAAGCAGCAATTTAGACAGCGTAGGACATTTTACAACGGAATTTTCGCAGAACTTATCACAGAGTCCATTCCCCTTAGTACATCATATTTTTCTTTCCATACTCAACATGTTGAACCAAAAACTTAAACAAAATTGTATCACATGTGGATAATAAAATGCCAAAGTATACTCGGAGGAACAGCCTATGTGTTAAAGATAATAGATAATCAGATAAGCAGTAGGCAAAATCCTTTCAAGAGAGTTCAATTCCATGTTTATCTCACTGAATTTTATAATCTTTTGTTAAGAGAAAAATTTATTAAGATTACACCACAAAAAATTACAAAGCAAATATGCACAGCACAAAGTTATATGAAGTAATATAAGTAATGTGCTTATACACTTACTGCTTGGTTAGAAGAGATTTGCGCCCTTGAAAATTAGTAATTGAGTTGGTCTTGGAGATTAAATTGAATGGCATCTGGCCTCCTGAAGTAATATAGTCCACCAAACTCTATTATTTCGATTAGATTCTCCAGGAGAGAAAGACTGTGCAGGACAACGCCAGCCACGATTATCTGGCTCAGAGTAACAGCCCTGAGAATGGTTTGGTGGCTTGCTGCCAGAGACATCCATAGCGTTATCACATTCGGGCGATTTAATATCGTCTCTCATTTCGTTATCTTGCGTTAATTTGAGAGTGTTGTTTTGCAGCACACCATTTCCAATTACGTCACCAGGTCTTCCATCAGAGATTTCCCTCAAAAGCCTGTGAGTTTTTAGCTGCATCGGCTTCATTCGACCACCACCTTGCGGGGATGTTAAAGATAAAGGATAATTCATGGAAATTCAAAAACTTGTATATAGTTAGGGTACAAGTTTATCATACCTGTACCCGATTTCAATTAATTCACTATACATGTGAACATATCAATAAAAGTAAGTCTTTTGCTTAAAAATAAACGTGTGCTTCCTTTATCTTATATAGAAAATTATGAGAACCATGGCTTCATAAACAATCGCATCTCGCCAGAGCTGCATTACTTCACAAATTCAGTGCTATCACAAGTTTACCATCAATCACAACTATGTTTCTGAGTGAAACCCTCTGTTGACAGCTAGTTTTCGTCTCAGGGATAATAATGAAATATTGTTCCCGGGATGACCTTCTTTCAACAGTGAATTTGTTTGGTTATGGGAAACCAAAAGCAAATTTTGATAGAAGGGGAAAACACGCAGATTGACACAAGGAGTTAACGTGGTTCGGCGGATTGAATCCAACCTACGTCCACAGGCACAAAACGGATAAGTGTTTTATTACTGAAATGCGCTCGGCCGACTTATTTTGTGGTCGGTCAGTGTGAAAACCGAGCTGTTTTGTGAAGGAAATTACAAAGGGCTATATAATTTTCAAGAAGAGTTCTTCCATAAAACAAAATGGAAAACCCTTTTTTTCTCTCCCTCTTAAACATGAGACTATCCCCCTATATATACTAAGAATGGGGCAGTAAAATGAGGCGGTTGCTGTTCCCATTTTGCAGAATCTTCCACGTGACACTTGACTTATTTAATGAGTTCTCTGCCTTAGGCCTGCTCTTGCCGAAAATAAGCCTGCCCATCCCATCACATCAATCTGATTTTCTACTGCCACACGTAATTAGCGATGATGACAGCCTGGTGGGTGTTTCTAGGAGATGACACGTGTAGAGGAAAATCATAATCTCAAGGCTTCTGTCGGTTGCTAAGTGGTCGGCCAAATAATCCGCCGAACTCATCGAACCATTTCCGTCCTGTCCTGAAATGCCCGAGCCCTTCGACCTACTCAAAGGGGAGCGGAACAGACCCGAACCGAGCTGACGACCTAATGTGGTCGGCTTCTGGAAACAGCATCAAAACACATATTTATGGCCGGCCTAATCTGGGAGATTGCGTCCGGACTCTTGCTGGGCCGATGAGTGGCCAATACTTTCTGAACATCGGCTAAAGGGGAAATTCCACCTCTGCAACTGGTTTACACTGCTTGATTTATATACTGATTTTTACCATCAATATATATCCCTCAGTTCTTGGTATCAATGAGTTTGTGAGTTGATGCCGAGAACTATCACAAGTATGGTGCGCTGTCGGACTGCTGGTGGTCGCTTCTGGATCCATAGAGCAAAATATTTTTGTGTGTAATTTAATCAGGTCTCCTAACTTTTGGGCAATCATGTCTAGTTGAAGACGTTAAACTTAGCGCTAACAGAGAGGCAACCCACACATTGTGTATATATTGAGATATTGTGTGTTGTATTTTTTTTTAGGAAAAGTCACAAGACAAGATGGAGGTGTTGGTTTCTATTAAGGTCCCGGATCGATTATAAGCATGAAAAACATTGCGAATACATATCGACGAAGTTGCGGAATACTCACATCGATCGGTTGTGCGACGAAACGACGAACAAAATCATTTTTTCTTTGCAAAAACGCAACTGGCAGTGAGCAGTCCACTGGTTCAAGTTTTCAGATTTTGCTTCATCATTTGAGCTTCAAATCTTCGTCGAATGGTTCCCGGCTCATGGTTGAACCTCCCTACCACCTTCGCATGTTCCGTAAGTGTGCTAGCACTTGAGTTTTTGCCACAAAAACTCACTCTTGCTTCCCTCAATGCTCGGCAGTTTCAGTGAAACCAGTGAGCAGAATTTGCCCCTCCATGGGCGTGAACAAGAGAGAAAGAGAGATGAAGATGTGTGGATTAGTTGGTTAAAACAATTTCCAAAATTGTTTATATATTTTCCAACCAAAATATAAAAGATTTACCAAATAATTATTTAATATATCAAATGGTAAATGCTTCCACCAACTAACACTATTACACCAAAACACATCACTATTCATATTCACTTTATCAAAGTGACATGTTGTGTGTTTATCACTCAATCAATCACATCCATTAATCAATCAATCAATCACTCAAAGTGATATTTGATTTGACGCTTGATGTGACGAATGATTTGACGCTTGATGTGACGAATGATTTGACGCTTGATGTGACTTGCGTTGCCGCACTCGAATTCGAAATACGAATGCGCTCGCAATCACACTCGGGCTCGATTTCGCTAATTCCTAATTAGTGAATTTTCCGTTGCGTCGTAATTAAATGATTACGCCTAGTGAATTCACTATTCACGTCGCTAACGAATTAATTCTAAATTAATTCGTTCGCCCGAATTAAAATCCAATTTCAATTCCGTGTCGAAATCCAATTTCGTTTAATATATCGAATATATTAATTTATCAATTAATTCCAAATTAATCGTTATCTCTCTCTAGACGATATTTCATCCTAGATAAAATATCTCCGTAATTAATCCTAGATTAATTTTCTCTCTCTTCTATATAATCCCAGATTATTTAAGAGTGCGAGTCATACGTCATCGGTGGATTATTGGGAAGCGACCCATGAGATCCCCGGATAATACGGCAGTAAATACGGTCGTCGGAGTATCCGAATCACGTACGTACCAAGTACTATGTTGAGTATGTTCTACCGATTTACGAGACAAGATCGGCTTCTAGCAAAGCACGAAGTCTATCCAATTCTCCGGTCATATTCTCTAAGAATATTTAAGATCTATATCAGGCGTAGTATACCAAGTATCGTGTATATCGGCCCAGTATCGGATAGTCACGTGCTAGGGCTGGGGCTGGATAAGTGTCTGCCCCGTCCGAAGCACATATCGGATGTCTGGTAACTAGTCTCTATAATCGGATATACATGACATTGTCATAATATCCCGATGGCTGGCCAGCACTTAAGAGCACTAATACCGTATCCTGCGTGACATCATCTCCACTATGACTGGAGTGATACTTCCGTCTTGACATTACACCCAATACTCTACGATTCTCAATATACCCAGCATTGGCGTACACAGAACCGGTTAGAGTCCTGGACGACCTCAACTAAAGCATATTGATTGTCGTAAGCATTAGCGGTGCAAGTCTCAGGTTAAGACCATACACACCTACCCTGATTTCGGACTCCCATAGACACATAGTCATAATACCAATGGGATTCCGAGGGGTCTATCCAGAGCGAAGCTGTTTCCCGTACCATCGGTGAAACACAACCTCCTATCGCACTTGCATGAGTATCCAATACCCAAATATATGAGAACTATGCCGTTGTGCCCTCACAACGTGCACAAGTGCAATACTAGCCTATTCCGCATTATCGATGTCCAGTCTCGATAATACTCCGGCTAGGGATATTTAATGATTAATCCTTCGGGGACTGATACTGTCTCATATCATTCTCAGTCCAGGAACTAATCATAGGGACCTCTCTTCATTTATATATCTAAGGTGATCTAATCACAAATGATGAGAGTGCAATTTCCTTGTCACATAGTTAATTTGTACAACAACACTATGATCTGTACAAATAGTGACGCTATGGGTCATATTATCCAACAGGAGGAAACTCTAGCAAAATTTCACAAGTATTTTCCTTCTCTCCCTCAAGACTCTCTGATGAAAGTCTACAAAGAACACATCGAAAGAATGAGGTTTATTATGATCCAAGGTATTCCTAGTGATATTTGTTGGGTAATTGAAGCACGAGTTCTCTTGACAGGTGAGTCATCTGACTCTTTCATTTCATTTCTGCCTGGTTTAAGGAAAAGCACCTATGCTAAGAAAAGTATAGCTCAACGATTAGGTGTTTGTCATAATTGTGTACGTTGGTCATGTAACACTCGTTGTCGTTCCTTAGGAACGGTGTATGAAAATCTCGAAGATAAAATAAAATTCATTAGGGATGACATGAGTAATGAGTCTTTATATGACATATCATTGACTTTTGAGATGCATCCCAGTGGATACGTTCATCACGCGATTCACAATTTACATACATTATTTCAAAGAGAGAGAACAATTGAGTCTCGAGAATCTGACTTTAAAAGACCATGTTTGCCAATTTATAAGAAAATTGGCTGGGAAGCTATCCCCGACCCATAAAGGTCAATCAAATCGTTATTAGACGTAAAACCAGAGGATGACGTGAGCCACAATCACAACTACATGTACTTGTTTTGGATTTCTTTGTCTTTAATTAATTATTGTGATTTGCTTTATTTTCGCCGACAAGATCCAGATTTTTTTTTACTTTCATGATTTATTCTACAGTTCAGCTAATAATTATCATCTGGTAGATGTTACCGGTAGAGAATAGGTCGTACTATTCCCCTGAGCCTCTGTCATTCTGACTATAAACTACACTATTATATTTCTCAATCAAAATCCTATTTTGGAACCAAAGCCCAAAACTCAATAATATGGAAAATAAGTTCATAACTGTATACTTACTAACACTTGCTTTCTTACAATGACTATACTTAACCCAAATACAAATACACGACTTTTATCTGACTCTGACTGGACTCTCACTCTAACTCTGACTCGTACTGGTTTGTGACTGCATCAGTATCCGTCCTCCCGAGCTTGTCCTCCGAGAATACCTACAACTGCAGAAAACTAGGAGTGGGGGGTTAGATCGACGCACGATCTAAGTGAGTGGACGAAAAACTGAAAAACTAATATAAAAGCTTTCGGTTCTAAAACCAAAACTCCGGAAATATCTTTACATGTAAACTCTTTTTCTGAAAACTTTATCTGAAATCTTTTTTATAACACTTAATCTTTCTAAAAATTGCTTTCTGAAACCTGTATCTAAAATCTGATCTTTGAAAACTATTTCTGAAAATCTGATATCTGAAAATTCTTTTTTTTCTGAAAATCTGATGTCTGAATACTGGTTTGTATCTAAAAAACTTGACGTATGAGGGCGTTGCGCATCGCCGTCCCCCCATACGCCTAACTAGATCCAGAAATACAAATCCATGACTTTGGTGCGTTACGTATCGTCGTCCCCCAAAGCATGCCACTCCTGTCCCCGAAACTGGTGGTCTTGGGGCGTTACGTATCGTCGTCCCCCAAGCCACTGAACTAGAGCTGGTAGTGCTGATCCATGCTACTATCTGAACCTGAAATTAGGGTCTAGGGGCGTTACGTATCGCCGTCCCCCAGTCCTCTACATGTGTACATCTTCCCTATCCGTCAATTTCATGTCTATACAAGTTACATACTGTGGTGGGTTTTGCCCATGCCTCGAAAAACATAAAAATCATGCTTTGAATCTCAGAACTGTACAAAACATTTTCTGAAAAAAAATTCTTTTCTCAAATATAACTTTGCATGAAATAACTGTAAAGAAAATCTTCTAACACAATATAGCATAAAATATAAGTCTGAAACAAAAATAACAAAATAAAAATCAATTTAAAAGAAGAGTATCCACTCACAGGTTGGAATCTGGCTGGCATTACTCGCTTACTGAGAAAACTCCGACTCCTGTGATAATCTACATTGAATAAACTAAATTAGAATTGAACTAAGAAGCGCACTTGGAATTAGGCTAAGGCTTGCTTATTCAAGTAAGAATTATCACTCTATGGGTATCGTATATATATCGTGATGTAATAAATGCATACGAGTTGATACGAGGCTTATAGGGTAACCTCTTAATGTGTTCGGGTGACACTGGGATGGTTTGAAACTGATTTGAGCAATTTTTTGATTGCGCGTCGTGACGCAAAGCAGTGCACGTCGTGACGTGAATTAACCATAAACGTGCCCGGAATTTTACCGTGAGCGTAAAGAACCAGAAGCATTCCTGGGAAAATATTCAGATCGCGTCGCGACGCAGGGCTCTCTGCGTCTCGACGCAAGGCCAATTTCTGGTCTTGATTTCACTCTCTCATACACAATTTGTTCCATACTTCTTCCAAACATTTACACAAGCAAATTTCCTCAATAAATGTCCTATAACATCATCAATACCAACTTCAAATATTCTTTAATCCCATTGTTCTTAACACCTCATAAAACCATTAAGATATTCCAAAAATGAACACTTGACTCTATAACCAATTTCTTTCCATGACAATCACCAATACACCATTCCTATCATGCCACTAGCATTAACATATACTTAAATTATCAAGATTCCACAATATCAAGTTTGGGTCAAATTAGTCTTACCTTTTCCCTTGTGGATTTCCACATCTTCTTAGGGTTTCAAGAATGCCAAACCTTTCAGCCCTGCCCCCTCACTCCCTTCTCCTTGTTTCGCTCTTCTTAGTGAATTTCGGTTTGCTTGAAGGGTCCTGAAGGCTTGGGAGTGAGCAATGCTCTTGTTTGAGTTTCGGTTATTTGGCGATTGTAGCAGCTTCTCAATGCCCAGCCTTGGAGCAGTAGCGCATATTTTTGGCCTGATGGGGCGAGACATATGTGAAGAAATCTGTGGCCAGGTATATGGAGGAGGTAGATCACGCCAAGTTTCCTATCTTAATCGAGGTTTTTTTTTGGCTGGGTTTTCAGCCTTTTCGGACAGTTGGGGGCAATCTGTTTTAGCCAGGTTCGCCACAGTGCATTCACGACAGAGCCAGGCAGTACTTTAGCATGGTTTCTGGCCGTGTATGGAGGTTGTTCGGCCGCGTTTTAGCTTCGTCTTCAAGGCCGTGAACTTTGGGCGGGAGCAGCTTCGAATCATGTATCCTCACATGATGGCAGTTCCCTTCAGTCACGGATTAGCTGGGCTCCTGACATCTGCCAGCTGGTTGCTTTATTCACGTGGATAAGCTTGCAGGGTAAGATGTTGCGTGTGGGGGGGTATTCCTTTGAACAATGCACCTTCACATTTGGCATGGGGCAGTGTTCCATATACATCGCTTGTAAATGGAGCGCGTGGATTTCATTGGCGAATGGGCCATAAATTTTGTCCGTGATTTGCGTGTGGAGCCAGGCAAATGGCCCACACCTTGCTATTACTTTTGTTTGAATTTTCTGCTCGGCTGCTTCAGACTATTACCTTGGCGAGTGGGCCATCTTACCATGTGCCTTAAATTTTTTTCGGTTGAGCTTATTTTGGTGTTGGGCTTAGTGACAAAGCATGTATTTTTCATGCATGTGCCACATTACTGGGCATGGTTTTTTTAATGGGCTCTCACTCATGGGCTCATTTCCTTTAAAATGCATGGTTAACGTGGTCCTAATTAAGCATAATTGCATGCATATTTTAATTTTTGATCGTGGGCCTTGCTTTTTATAACTTTTTCTTACCAATAGGCTTAGTTTTAATAAAGGACATGCAGTTCTTTTTCTTTATGGCCTGCGTGCCTATTTATCACTTTGGGTTTACTTTAATTTACTCCATTGTAGGCTTTACTGCCATAATATGGGGGAATGCCCCTTAGTCTTTGTACTTTTTACATGTTTGGAATACTACTTAACTTTTCCAAAAAAAAAAATTTAGGGTTTAGGGTTTATGACATGACACGACACGCCTCTTCAAAACTTTGGTCATCTTCTCGTGGCTTTTTCTGCAGTCACGTGAAAAGTTCAGAGTAGTTGGCTGTTTCCTCACAGGCTTTTTCTCTCCTTGACTCGGCTGCAGCCCAACCGTTGTGGTATTTGGTAGCTGGAGCTCTTGGGTTTGAGGTAGGTGCTCTAGTCAGTGCCTTAGAAGGTGTGAAGCACCGGTCAGACAAGCAAGATGCTCAGCCACCCAAGCTATGAAGTCAGACCGTTTATTTTATTTCTTTTTTTTTCATTGTGGACATTGAAAAAAAGAAAAAGAAATAATCGATTTGGCAATAAGGAAAGGATTACTAGTAATCCGTGCCGCTCTCACTAACGTGTATATCTGTGTGCAAAAAGAAACTCCAGATATTTGATATCTTTCTCTTTGAATGAGATCTCAATTCCAGCGACGATTTCATTAGATATCTTACAACTAGAATCCCTCTTTTTTCCGAGCCAGTTCCTCCACCACCGCGAACCCCAGTTAGATTCAGGCATGATACACTTTTTAGTTAACATCCCTCGCTCCACTCTTCTCGGAAAAAGGTTCTCGTTCCCATGAATCCCGATCTGCCTGGCATCGATAGAGATTGATCGAATTCCTACTCCGGTGCTGAGAAGCTTTGTTGAACCGAGCCGGATCTGGTGTATCATAAGGGATTTGCATTTTCTATTTTTTCCTACGGATTGGATCAAAAACAATTCTTGAATGAGGTATTAAACTCCAGGAATGAATCGAAAAAGAAATCTTTATTGGTTCTACCTCCTATTTTTTATGAAGATAATGAATCTTTTTATCGAAGGATCAGAAAAAAATGGGTCCGGATCTCTTGCGGGAATGATTTGGAAGATCCAAAACCAAAAAGAGTGGTTTTTGCTAGCAACCTAGTGCAATCGATCAATTCAAGCCTGTAAGGAAAGCGTTCGGGCAAGTGAGAGTGCACATGGACATGACATGGCTTTGGTTGTTATCACTGCAACTAATGAAGAAGTCTTAAATGCCTCCGAGAGCTCTTTCGTTTATGCTCGGAGAAAGCCACCTCTTAGTCTTATACATTAAACAGGCATGATAGTCTTCAACTGCAGAAAAGTAGTGCGGAGAACTAGTAAGAATTGTGTCTGCCATCCAATTCGTGACGTGGATGATCCGCCGAATCCATTGCTGACTTCACCACGATCGATTAGGTGAAACGGTTCTGCAAAGTTTGGCGAGCTCTAATATGATCAGATTTATAAGTAAGCATCTCTTGTAAAATATGAGCAACACCAAAGCCCTCTAGAGCCCAAACCTCCATTTATCCTACGCGCTGCCTCCCCTGTTTTGACCTTCCTCTAAGGGGTTGTTGGGTAACAAGTGCATAATGCCCACTGGAACGTCCGTGTACTTTATCATCAACTTGATGAATTAATTTCAAGATATAAGGCTTTCCTATTAGAACAGGTTGTTCAAAAGTATCTCTCGTTCGTCCATCAAATATTCTGCTTTTTCCCGGGCATTCCGGCTCAAATACCTATGGATTCGCTGTTTGCTTACTGGCTTCATATAATTGAGAAAACACGAGTTTTCTCGAAGCCTCTTGTTCATATCTCTCATCAAAAGGTGCTATTCGATAATGTCGATTTAGCAGACCATCCGCTAACCCGAGCGAGCATTCAAATATCTATCATACGAGCACAGAAACCAGCTGAAACCCGGCAATCCCCACTCGCTTCATTCTATGCTTTCAAGGATCAGGAAAATAGGGACAGACGCAAGTCGATACAACCAGAATAACTAATAAAAGTACGTTCAGTTTCATCACCCGGTCCGGACCGACAGCGGAAGCCTAGCACTAAGTGCAATCTCCAGCGACAACGGCCCCAAATGCATGAACGACGAATTGCCCGCCAACTATGGACGGTATAGAAGATTCACTTCGCGCATACACCGAGAACACGGCATAGCCGCACCCCTTATAAATAACAAGGCCATTGCTTGGCTGGTTTCTTAAGTGAATTGGGGTCAATAGCAGGTGTGAAGCAAGAAGGAAGGTCCACAAGCTTGATGTTCAAAAGCCTTGGCAAAAAAACCGACCGAACTGAACTAAACTGCAAACCGAACCAAACTAGACAGAATTTATGATTTTTTTTCTAACGGTTCGGTTTGCGGTTCGGATTGGCCCACCCCAAACGGTTTATGGTTCGGTTCATATGCTAAACTGAACTGCACCTGTTAAACCGAACCGAACCGTTATAATTAAAAACTTATATATTCTTATAAAAAGATTTGCATTTTTATTTTAATTTTACTTTATGTTTTCTTTTTATTAGTATTAGGGGTGAGCATAGGTTCCGGGTCTACCCGGAACCGATTGGAACCGGACCGAAAATCCGGGTTTGGAACCGAAACCGATTGTAACCGGTCCGGTTCCGGTTCCAAATACAAGGAACCGGTTGTAACCGGTCCGGTTCCGGTTCCAGAATAATCGGAACCGGAACCGGACCATAGAACCGGAACCGGAACCGCATTTGAGAACCGGATTACATACCCTTGCATGATTAATAACCATTGATTAGCACTCTCCTGTTTTTCTTGTCACCAGTTTGTGAGTAGTAGAGGAATTGGTTTGCCGGGCTGCTGGTTTGCTATCTTAGGCTTTCAATGGGTATGACTAAGATCTTTCACACTCACATATTCAAACAAGTCGCATTTAGTCTCAACAGATCCTAATTTTGCAGGCTCGATTTCTCCTCTCACTCAGGCGCCTTCTTTCGCCAGACGGCATACTTTAGTTTATTCTGAAGATTTGAGTCGGTATAAAATGGAAAGTTGAAAGATGCTTTAGTTTCAGCATCCACAGTGAACCATCAAACAGCTAGAAAAATCACCCAGTAATTGGCTCATTTTCCTTGGTAGAAGAATCATGCATATGGATACTTGACAAAACAGAACATGAACCCCAAAAGTCAAGCAGAGATGAATAGTCACAAGCTACTCAAAGCACACCTCTCATAACTGTGGACAGAAGCAGAGCACATTCAAATTTCAAAATTCAATAAATAACAGTTCAAGTTAATAGGGTAATTCGGAACTGGACCGGAACCGGACCGAAACCAAATTGGAACCGAATAATAGGGTACCCTATTTAATTGGGTAGGTTCCGGTTCCACTTAGTTAGGAACCGATTTTTTCCGAGTAGGTTCTGGTTCCATGCTTTTTGCTCACCCCTAATTAGTATGTTAATACTTTTATTCTTAATTTTTTTGTTAATATATTTATTTGTTAATAATTTTATTCTTAAATTAGTTGTTTTATGGTTTATTCTTGAAAATAAGCTGTTGAATTTGTCTCTTAATTAGAATGATGATAGCATCATTATTCGAGGTAATTTTTAAAAAATACAAGAATTAATTGTGCCTAATTTTTCAATCCTCTATTAAGTGCATGTGTTCTCTGGAGTCACAGCTTACACCATAACACTTCATATTATTTGTTCGCTATACTAGTTTTTTTTTGTCTTCACTTAAGTGGATGATTTTTTTTAGTAGAATAATCCGTAAACCGAACCGAATCAAGCCTTAAACCGTTGGTTTAAAAAAATTTCAATCCGAACCAAACCGTTATTAAATGGTTTGGTTTGAGAGGTAAAAAAACTAGACCGTAAAATATGGTTTGGTTCGGTATTTAGCAAAAATCGAACCAAACCGAACCGTGCCCAACCCTAGGTTTTGCCACGTGGTTTTTTAAAATTTCACGTGATAGGCTGTTTGATTAACAGGTTTGGGATTGCTGATTCCCACGAGAGTTGATGTCGGCGTGTTTGAGCCTCCTTGTTTGGGCTGGGTTTGCTGTCTGGGAAGAGGCTGTCTGGCTATCACGCGCATTTCTTAAAAATGCATGTGAGGGACATGTCTTGTTTCACGCTTGGGTTTGTGGGCTGGGCTTCAACTTGGCCTGTAAAATGCTTAAACCTACAGTGGCTGCTGGGTTGGACTAGTTGATGGATGGGCCTGATTTCATGAATTCTAAAAATTGGGCCAGTCTCGTGGTTTCTTTTGCAGGCGATTCGGTCCCTCATTCTTGGACCTGAATTGGCAATCCCTTGGCGTTTGGGCCATTTGGGACATTGGGCTTTTGTGCTAAGGTTGATTATTTTGGGCCTTTTGAGACATTGGGCTTTTGTGCTTAGGTTAAAGGTGGGCTGCTGCTCAAGTATCTCAGCGTGGCTGATTGTGGTATTCGGCAATTGGGCCTGCATCACGTTGAGATTAATGGCGCAAAGGCTGCATTATTATCAAGAACTGGTTGATGGGAGTGATGTCTTGGAGCCGTGATGAGCAGTAGTAGACTCTTATGGGAGAACGTTGAAGCAACCCGTTCCTAATTGTGCCTAAGGACAGTAGCACTTCACACTGACAATATTCTATGAGCAGTAGCGTATAGTACTGATAGGGGAGCCAGGAAGTGCGAAGAAATTGTATGATTGCCTAGTGGGGGTAAAATCTCGTCATAAACATGAGATTCGCTCTTTTCGAGTTGTTTTCGAGATGACACAGACTCTACTAGTTTGATGGCAGGGGTAATAAGTAGGGTTTAGGCACTGCTGTGGGCTGTGTTAAGTCACGGCTTTCAGCGTGGTTTGCTTGGGCTGTGTTTTTTTGCTTAGGGTTGGGCATTGGGTCGTTCTATTTGCGTGATTGCTGCACACAAGTGCCGTGGGCTTGCTGAGAATTTTGTGTGGCATATTAAAATTTGGGGGCTGATTTTGTAAGCTACCTTTTGGGCCGATTTTCATTATTTGATTTGTGTCAATCGAATAATGGGAATTGGGCTGGGTTTGGAAATTTGGGTTGTTGCCGTTCGGCTTACTTGTTTCAAGCGCCAGTTTCCTTGGGCTGAGTCTTGAAGCTTTTGGAACAAATGGCTCATAAGCGACTTGGGCTGATTCTTCGTGGTAGTTCCCGACCCTTACCTTCTTTGAGCAGAGTAGTTAGCTCCTATGGGAGATCGCTGTAGCAATCTGTTCGTGATAGTGCTTGAGTACAGTAGCACAAATTGGGGTAGGAAGGGCCTCAATATGTGAAGATCCTAATGCCCACATCAGCAACTTCTTGGAAGTTTGCGGCACTTTCAACTACAACCGAGCAGCTGAAGAAGCTATGAGACTGCGAGTTTTTCCATATTCCTTGAAAGACAGAGCCAAAGCTTGGCTACATTCATTACCAGCAGGTTCCATCACAACTTGTAACACTCTAGCCACAAAATTCATTGCAAAGTACTTTCCACCAGTCAGAACTGCAAAGCTGAGGAATGACATCACATCCTTTGTACAACTTGACTCGGAAACTCTCTACGAAGCTTGTGAAAAGGTACAAAGATTTGCTCCGGAAATGTCATCACAATGAGATTCCAAAATGACTTCAAGTCCAAACTTTCTATAATGAACTTTCTGGACTGATGAGAACCACAATTGATGCTGCTGCTGGAGGAGCGTTAATGGCAAAATGAGAAGATCAAGTATGGGATCTAATTGAAGAAATAGTCAATAGCAATTCATTATGGCCAACAGAAAGGAGCATGATTCAACGAATCGCTGGAATTTATGAAGTTGGAGCTAACTCAGCAGTGAATACTAAGTTGGAGTAAATGTGCAAAAGCCTGAAAACACTTAGCACGCAAGGTGTAAACATCGCCAGAGCCACAAGTTCACCATATGGAGGAGCACCATAGCCAAACCAACATAAAGAAACGATGAACTATGTCAATAATTTCAACGGATAGTGGAACAATCCATATTCAAATACCTACAATCCATGGTGGAGGAATCATCCCAATTTTTCGCAACAATTCGGGGCAAAAAAACAACCACCACCTGGATTTCAACAGCAAAACAAAAGCGAGGAATTTGAAAAGAACCAGAAATGAAAGAATGGATTGCAGAGATGTTAAAAAGCAACAAGCACTAAATTTTGGGTGGATTCTGTTTGGTTTGCTGGATTGATCGGTTATCCTTGTTTTGGATTTTCGAAATGATCGAAATCTGAGATTTGAGGTGGCTGACCTGCAGTTGGCCATTAGTGTTCTTCACAATCTTCATCATGTTCATTGAATTTTAATAAATGCCACTTGGTTTATAGACTGATCGGTCAGACCTGGACTTATTTCCGGAATCTGGACGCATCTTGTGATTGAAGATTGAACTTGAGCTGGTTTGACTTGAAGTTGACTAGTTGCAGTTTGAGATGATCTTCAATCTGTTCTTGAAGTTTCCTGGTTTTGATCCATTTTCTGGATTAATTCTGAGTCACTTCCTGTTTGTCACGTGAGTTTCAGCTCACGTGCGTGAGGTGTAACCCAGTTTTTTTAGTTGATGTTGCAACTGGGCTGAAATCAAGTTGCCTGGGGTTTGGGCCTATTGCCTAAACTTTTGGGCTTATATGGATTTAATGTTCTGATGGTTTCACACCTGAGCCGGTTTACGTGGCTTCAAATGTTCTGATTTTGTTTGCCCACCGGGTAAGGCTGAAAGGATTTTCCTCTTTTGTTGAAATCGGTCTTGCGGGCTGTAGAAGTTTCTGGACTAGCATTTTGGGCCTAATTTTTGTGGCAGTTTAGGCCTATTGTTGCTGAAATTTGTGTGGCTTGGATATTTTGAGCTGGCAGTTTATTTGCTTACTGCACTTGGGCCATTTGGGCTAGTAGTGAGGAGTCTCCAATTTGTGATGGGATTGGGTGTTTACCTTTGGATTTACTGATTTCAGTGAGGCCTCAGGTTTGGGCCGAGCTGCGAATGGCCCTTATCGTTAATTGAAGTTTGGGCCTAGTCTTACGTGTGTGAGGGTTAAATTACTGGTTTTCTCTCTGGCAATTATTGCAATTGGGACGAAACTGGGCTGTTGTGGAAGTTGACTGTTACTGGTTTTTGATTAGCATTTTGGGCCTACTTTCTCTGGGCTAACTCAAATTCAAGTTTATCTTTGTCGCATGAGGGTGAATTCTCCCATAAATATTAAATGTGACACTTGTTTCATCATATTCTGAATTTTGAGTGCTCAGGCTTGGGCTATTTGGGCCTTTGGGCCATTTGAGCTAAGATGGAAAGTTTTTTAATGTGGTTGGTGGTTGAGTGCAACTTGCATCTAATTGCATGGACTCTTTTAATGTGGATGAGGCGTGATGTGGCATGGGTTGGCATACACGTGGCCTTCTTGCCTGTTTGCATGCACGTCTTATCCTTTGGGCTTGGTGGCTAGGCTGACAAGGCAATTGGGCTGGCTACGGGCATGTTTATAAAATATGCTGGGCTTGTTTTTTGAGCTACGGTCATGTGGGCTTAGCTCGTGGCTTATTGGACTGGGCCATTTCTTCTGGCCTGACGTGGTTTTGTGCAAGCTGAATCTATGCTTGTGGTTTTGACGGTTAAGTGCATAGGATCCAAAAGGCTTCTCATGCAATTGGAGGGCTTAGGTTGATGGACTGGCTGTTAAGGGCTGATAAGGCTCGATGCTTCTCGGCTTAAAGCCTTTGTGCTCACAGGCACCTTGGGCTTGTATGGGCTGATGCTTTGCTTTAGGACTGCATGGGTGCATGGAGTCTAGTTTAAATGTCTGAATGAGTGTAAGAAGGTTGTGGATCATTTTGGGCTGACTTTGCTTGTGAGGTATCATTTGGGCTAACGTTCTTTTGACTCTCTGAGAGCGTGATTGGCTTGGACCGGGTGCAATCTCAATTGGGCTGATACTGGATCTGTTGGGCTTAGTCTTGTGGGCTGGTGGTCTTGGGCTTTTTTTTGGGACCGGCACTGGGCTTCTTTTGATTGCGCGTCGCAAATTGGAGCTGAGTGATGTGCTGAGTTTGGATTTTTCTTCTCGGCAGTATGATGGGTTTTTGCCGATTATTTGGCATAATGGGCTTTGGGCTTTTTTTCTGCTTCATGTAGCTTTGTATTTTGGGCATGTATTCAGCTTTTTAGGACCTTTCAGGGGATGCCCACGATTGTGTAAAAAATACATTTTTTGGCTCATTGCGTGTGGGATCTTCATATTTTTTGATACATGCAAATATTTGTGCTGTTGGGCGTCATCTACAGGACCATGTTCGACAAGAATGATGGCGTGGGGTGTTTCATGCATATGGGCGCATGGGTTGACGCGGCTCTGCAGCTCCGCGCATGGTGGCAATTTTTATGAGGTTCAAAGTTCAGGTCTTAACTGAGATTATATCTTAGTTTTGAGCTGAATTGACTTTCTTCAGTCTTTGCCGCGTGCGGTGATAGTCTCGACTGGGCTGGTTTCCTCTTCTCAATTTGGCAGCTTCAACGGCACATGACTCCATGCTTGATGGCAGTGTGTCCCACAGTATGGGCTGCCGAGGCGAGATTTGTTTTTCTCAAAATTGGCGAACGGGCCATTTAGTCGTTTGTTTTGGTATTTTTCTTCACATGACAGGTGATTCAACACGAGCTTTCAATGCCTTGGGCATGGAGCTTACTTTCTTTACTCTTGGGAATTTGGAAGCTTTGTGGTTGGAAATTTGTATTTTACAGCTTGCAAGCACAAGGCTCCATGCGTTGATTTGTTGGAGCTTCGTGTTGCATGTCATATGCATTGGGCAGTGGATTTTGCGTGTAAAGGGCTCCTGAACACTTTTCATGTGATTGCGTGTGGGAGTTCAACTTACAATTTTGAATTCAGGCCATGAGAAGTGACTGGGCTGGCTAAGCTAGACCGGTGCAGGTCCAGCACATGCGTGGGATGCTACATGTTTTCATGGGCTTTAATCAGCCCATCATGATTCTCACGAATGGATTTGGTTTTAACACCTTCAACTTGGCGAATGGGCCATTAAATGCTTGCATCTCTTGGCGAGTGGGCTCTGTAGTCATGGGCTTGGTTTTGTTAATCTTCATCACGCGCCCGTTTCTCTAGGCTTTGTGTGGGCTGTTGGGCTGCATGGGGCCGACTTGGGCTGTGTGTGTGTTTTTTTTCTGGCCGTAGGCCATTTGGCCGAAGTCACGCAAGCTGCCTCAACAGGCGATGTGGGATAATGGGCAAGTGCAGTTTGTGTGATTTCAGCTCTAGAATTACATGCTTGCGCATGTGTTTTGAAATTGGGCCGTCTCTGCTTCAGTGGGCCTTCGTCTGGTATAAGCTATTTTTCTTGCATGCGTGAAGGGGCGCGACTTAGTGGGCCTTTCTCTAGCAAGCATATATTCTTGCTTCTTCGTTGAAGTAGTTGGGCCACTCGTGGGCTTGGTTTGGTATTGGGCTGCCTTGGGCTGTCCTTTTGGGCCAATGAGCCATCTTGTTTGGACAGTGGATATTTTCCAAAGCTAATGAACCCTCAGTCACCATCATGATGGAAGCTCTTAAGGAATTCTCTGTTTGCTCGGGCCTAAATCCTAACAAGGACAAGAGCCATATCTTTCTCTCAGGGGTTGATGAAAACACAAAAAACCATTTGGCCAGTATCTCGGGGTTTACTCTCGGCAATCTTCCCATGAAATATCTTGGAGTTCCTTTAATCACCACTAGACTGAAGCACAGAGATTGTCAACAGTTAATTGACAGAATCCTTTCAAGGATTAAGCTGTGGACGGCAGCTTCCCTCTTCTATGCAGGTCGTCTCCAACTAATTAAGTCGGTCCTCTTCTCCATTCAGGTATACTGGTCTACTATCTTCTTGCTGCCCCAAGCAACCCTTAAAAAAATAGACCAGTTGCTTTCAGCCTTCCTCTGGAAGGGCTCAAGCCTCGGTCACTCTGGTGCCAAGGTTGCATGGCACAAAGTCTGCGTCCCTAAGGAGGAAGGTGGCTTGGGTGTCATGAGATCAAAGGAGTGAAATAAGGCAGCTTTAACAAAACACATATGGAGACTTCACTGTAATGAAAATTCTCTGTGGACCAATTGGACTCATAAGGTTATCCTTCGAGGCAGATCTTTCTGGACAATCAAGGCTGGAAAGAACTCTTCCTGGACGTGGCGGAAGCTTCTCAAATCTCGCACATGGTGTCGTGACCTCATCTCCTCTAAGATTGGTAATGGAGAAAACACTGAGCTCTGGACTGGAAACTGGACCCCTCTAGGTCCTATCTGTAACCTAATATCGGCTAGAACCATAGCCTCCACAGGTCTCCCCTTCGATGCCAAGGTCTCTGATCTCATTGAAGATGGTTGCTGGAATTTTCCCATTTGTACTGAAGATCTAAATGCTATCTGGAATTCTATTCATTTCCTCCCTAGAACCAACTGCCAAGATACATTACTTTGGAATGGGAAACCCAATTTTTCTATTAAAAAGGCCTGGGAGGCCATTCGCACGAGAGGAGACACACAAAACCTGCACAAGATGATTTGGTTCAAAGGCCACGTTCCTCGTCATGCTTTTATCCTGTGGCTTGCATGCCAAGGTCGTCTTCGCACTGCAGACAGGATGGCAAATTGGAAAGCCATTACCCCTGGCGTATGTGTGCTGTGTAGTGCTGCCAGTGAGTCCCACAACCACTTGTTTTTCAGGTGCCCCTTCTCGGCCGAGATATGGGACTCCATAGCAATAAAAACCTTCATCAATTGGCCTCTAAGACCTCTCCAGAGTTTATCCAATTGGGCAGCCTCTCATCTCAACATCAAAGATAATTTTACTCACAAAATTGGTCTTATTTCCTTGTCAGCTACTGTCTACACACTCTGGTATGAAAGGAACTGCAGAATCTTCAACAGCAAAGTGAAATCGGCTCGGCTGGTTCTTAGGGAAGCCTTGAGCATCATTCAGGAACGTATCAACTTCCTATACTCTCAATTCAAGCCAAAGCTGCCAAGCCAAGTAACGACTACGTGGAATCTTGGAAATGCCGAGGGATAGAGTCACGTTCATGGCCTTCATGAAGCTTTCGTCGGAATGCTGTTTAGTGTTTATTGGCCTATGACCATTTTATTGTTTTGCTTTCTTGTATTTGGCTTGTAGCCGTGTAACCTTGTTTTTTTGGGCTCCTTTTGTTATTTTCTTGGGCCTAGGCTGTTAGGCCTTAGTCTTGTTTTGTCTGGGGGTATGCCCCTAGTTCTCTTGTAAATATTTTTTTTTTTTGAAATATACTTAATCTTATCCAAAAAAAAAAAAAAGTTGGAGGTTCGTTACTTCACTTCAAGCGGGCTTTTTTGAACGTGGGCCATCGGCGTCCACGTAAAATTGGGCTAGTGTTTGTATTTCAAACTCTTGTTGACTTTGAGTTTTATTTTGTGGCCTGCGTGCCCAATCATTCCATTTCAGATTTACTTTTTATTTATTTTGGATATGATCTATTGTAGGCTTTATGCCATATCGGGGTTATGCCCCCTA
>SKCR01000885.1:0-39549 GCA_019454045.1 Zanthoxylum bungeanum
TTCTTCAGCTTCTCGGTTGTAATTGAAAGTACCGCAAACTTCCAGGAAGTTGCTGATGTGGCATTAGGATCTTCAGTTGCATTTCCCCCAAACTGAACTGACTGCTGAATCATCTGAATGCAAGTTTTGATGTCACCCGCATTTGCTGGCAATGGAGGGAGTACAATACATGAAATGAGTCTGTCAACCCCCGGAATGGTTCTGTCTCGAATGGGAATTGGTGGTGCAACCTCCAAAGGTTCAGGTTCCATGTTGACTAATGCTTCTTGGGCTTCTCGCCTTTCCCTTCTCAACTGTCTGATAGTTCTTTCAATTTCTGGGTCAAGCGGTCGTAGTTCAAAGCTTCTGGTTCGTCTCATGAAGTTTTTGAGAACCTGAAACACAAGAAAACAATAACAATAAGTAAAAAGAAATTAGATACAAGTAAAAGTATCTAACCCCTAAACTAATAATAAAAGATAAATAAGTCCCCGGCAACGGCGCCAAAAACTTGACCGGCGTAAACACACACGTATAACGCAAGCGTACGTATCGTTCAAGTAGTATAAAAAATTATCGATCCCACGAGGACTTAATACCTAAGTTATTAATTTTATGAGGTTAAATGATTACTAGTATCTAACAGGTTGTTTAATTGATTTGAAATATCGACGATTCTAAATTTAAAGACAATAATAAAAATTGTTTGAAGGTAGATTTTAAGAAAATTCAATATTAAAAACTATCTAGGGTTGTTGATTTATTCCAATATTATTTAAAGATAAAGTGGTTATTTTATAATTGGGTATATATTGATTTATTAACCTGGAACACTAATTTATGTAAAAGCCTCTTTCGATGGTCAATTACAAATACCTAGTTTAATCCAATTGAACCATATGTCTATGTCAACCAAATTACCTAGATTCATTATGATTAGTTCTAATTATGGCTACCCCCGCCCGACAGGTATATTCCTATCCTGTAAGGAAATCTATTGAAAGGGTTATCTATCCTTAAGGAAGATCGTTGGGCTATTGAATCTAAGGTCTTAAACTTAAAATCCCTATGTCTAGTTCATTTTAAGTTTACCTAATCAACTTAATTAATGGCCAGTTAATTAAAGAGCATTAAGATTAAGACTCAATAAATAAATCTTTATATTACCCAAATTATAATCTAAAACCCTTATAAACCCGTGACATTGAATTTCATCACAACCCTAGATATAACTTAGGTATGACACATAGCTAGGGCTGGTAAAAACTTGAAAATAAAAGACATAAACTGCTGAAAAGTAATTGCTGTAAAATAAATACTGAAAAGTAAAATACAATAAAATGAAATGCTAAGGTAAAAGGAATTACTTTTACTATTACTAATTTAGATATCTCCCAATAAAATAATATATAAACTTGTGATATTATTTAATCAACCGACCAATCTGGCGGTATCCTGATTAAGTCAAATTAAGTCCGACCAGCCATATAGGCGGTAATATTTGTCCATAATCCAGCCATAAAGGCGGTACCCAAAATAATTTACCAACCGACCAATCTGGCGGTATCCTTGATTAATCAGGTTTAAACCAACAGAAAATAAATTTACCAACCGACCAATATAGCGGTTTCCTTTATTAAGTCAGGTTCAAACCAGATTAAATTAAATTGCCAACCGACCAATATAGCGGTATCCTTTATTAATCAGTATTTTAATTAGTAAATATATTATTTTTAAGGGAGATTAAACTAAATAGCAACAGTAAAAGAATTACCTTTCACCCTAGCTGGGGAAATTACCTCCTCATGGTAAATAGTAAAACTGTAAAAAATAAAGAAAGTAAACTATTATTATTTCAAAAAGTAATTAAAATTAAATTACAAAAAAAAAGTAAAAAAATTAAAAACTAAAATTTTTTAGAGAGAGAAACTCTCTTTACACGGAATTTGGAGAGAGAGAGAATGGTATACTGAAATCTGAAATTTCGCGCTCTATTTATAGGAAAATTTTTCACTGTTCGGGCGTCGCGACGCCAAGGACCTCAGCGTCGCGACGCTGGATTTTGTCGACGTGGCACGATGAGGAGGCGACACGTAGCAAGGCGGCTGACTGTTTAAAGCGACACGTGTCATGGCGGCTAAGACTCAATTATTATGCTGACGTCATTGGTGACGTGTCACTGTTCATGACGTCATTGGTGACGTCATGATGATGTGGCGTGCTGACGTGGCGCTGGCGTGTGTTGCAATTGTCGGCACAATAGGATTTCGACACGTGGCGACACGTGTCACGCTGTGATTGGCTTATGCTGACGTGGCATGTTGACTTGGTTGACCTTGTGACGTGGCTGATGATGTGGCATGACACATGGCAAAGTTGACTCGTTGACCGCTGACATGGCTGATGACGAGGCGACACGTGTCAAGTCAGAGTGTCGGCAGCATATGATGTTGACACATGGCACGGCGCACGTTAGCAGATTCGTTGTGATGGTGACACGTGGCACAGCGCATTTTAGCAAAGTCAAACTTCTCAAATCCTGATCTGTTGACTTGGTGCACGTTAGCAGATTTGGCGCATTATGGGCGTCGCGACGCGCAAGGCTTCAGCGTCGCGACGCTGAAATGATGATTTTGCCCTTTTTGTCCAGTTTTCCTGTTTTGCTCCAAATCACCTCCAGATTGTCCTGAAACTTTATTTATCTACAAAATAACACAAAACACATCAAAATATTCACAAAACTAAAGAAACTATACAGAATATTAGATTAAATGAGTGGGAAATAGTGATATAAATACCACTCATCACGTGTATATAAGAGAAGAGGGTCCAGAAGAAAAGGGGATTCAACTTCGAGCTCTCTTACTCACAACCTTGAAACATCTTCAAGCTCACCACACACCACTGAGATCGCCCTCACAGCACCATACTAAGTTCAAGGTAGTATCCAACCTTTGACTTCCCACCTTCTAATTCCTTACTTCCACTACTGACTTGAGCGTCGGAGTGCCCCCGGCACCCACCACACCGGTGGGTAGTCTACATTTGTTTTGCAGGATCGCCAGTGCCCCCATCTCAATACAAAATCTCGATTGTGGACCTCGGGCGAAAACCGGCATCTACAATTTGGCGCCCACCGTGGGGCCCTAGCGGTTCATAGCAAGCAAAGATCTCTCCATCTACGATCCTTTCAAACACCAATACTTGAAAGGTGTCACACAACGAGCAGACTCCATATTCTATGATCATCAAATTAGCCATCTTCCAAAGATAATAACAAACATTGGAGAACATTTCTTCAACCTCCCAAAGGCCCGAGGCTACAGACGAGAGGGACGAATCTCAATCTCCTTCATACGACATGAAAGCGATACCATCTTCTACTGTCGACATTAAGGGGATTACCGACTCCACTAGATGATTTGAAAGGATTGTCATCTCCTCTGGACCACACAAAAGGTTAGTCATCCCCTCCAATCGACATGAAATGATTAATTCCTGTTTTCTATATGAAGTGTATGGATTATCATTAGCTTCAGGCTACATAGGAAAACCTTAATCATATCTAGTAGAAAGAAGAATTTCATTAGCTTTAATTAGGTCCAGTCGACCTCTATCATGTCTTGTAGAGTGAGGAGTGGGGACCATGTTGGACCTTCTTCGGGTCCATTCGACCATACTCATGAATTTTCATCAGGTCCAAACCTTCATATAAGTCTTGTTGATTCTCAAAGACCTTTATCTAACGGAGTGAGTGAATTCCCTAATGGATCTTTATCCGAATCATTCGACCGTTGTCCCATGGGACAGACCTAGTTGACTGTAGACTCCCTGTATACCTTCATAGGGTGTGGAGGAGTGTAGCCCTTCTTGGACCCTCATTAGGTCCGGTATATCGTGAACTCTTTTGTACCTTCATAAGGTATAGTGGCATACTGCCTGAGCAAATTGGCATCCTGCACACGAAAAAATGAGAATGAAGCATGTAACCAAAATTTGCATGTGCATGGAGGGTGTCCATAAAAGTGTGTCCAGTCTACATTCGTTGTTCATGAAGGAAGCCCATAAGCTATACATGAGCTACCGGAAAGCGAGCCTACAACATATACCCAAGGCACGTGAACAAGCATCTATGCACCCAAAAGCGCCACACGTGGAAAGCCATACACAATAACCAAGAACTTGCTGCCGAAAGAAACAGGCTGAAGTCGAGAGGCATGAGAACCCACACACGCCATATTTTCATCTTCAATAATGGGCCTTGAAACTCACTACCTATTGTGCAAATTAAATAGAACCCCACGCTACATGTAGAGTAGAGTGTTGTTGTCCAAAATCGAGTGACCCAGCAGATCCAATTTCTTTCTCCAAACTGGCGGGTCCAGCCTACCACTCAAAGATGACCTGCCATCTCTTCATGCAGACCGGTATAGAAGCCCACTTCGTGATAATGCCATATCACTAAAACCTATGCGTTTCTGCCCAGAACTCGAGACGACTTTAAAGAACCAGTTCGACAGGCTCTTCAATCCTAGAGTTCATGAATGAGACTGTCGAGAGATTTGATTTTCCTATGTGGCCAACGAGGAATACCAAATTCTCTGCACTTCTTCTTCAAAACCGTGAGGCCGACATTCAATCTTGTTGTAGCTTCCAGAAATGGGAAATCAAAGTACTTAACAAGTTCTTCCAAATCAATTTTAGCTACGTCTTCAGATAAGGCTATTCATGCGATGCCCTCTACTCCACGACAAGCCACGAAGATCAAGCCCTTTGTATGGGCCACACATGGCACGGCTCTTAACTTGGAATGGGCGAACCAGAGGTCGCACCCATGGCCATACCTGATGGCTTAATCATCGTCCCACCACCTTGTCGCCTCCAAACGGGTCACGAGCTAGCGCAACCAAGATCTCTGGGGTACAGCCGAGTGCCAGTAAAACGCCTTTGTGGCATTTTGTCGAGTAGCTGGTAGGCTCAATTTGATTCTACATGTGGGAGTCAAAAAACCAAATTTCTATCCCCATTACAATTAATTTTCCAAAAGAATACACAAAAGTCTCGATTATATCTTTAACTGGTGCTAATCCACCAGATGATGATGTCCAGCCATGAGAACCGAGGTCTTGTGACTCCATGTTCTTTCCGGCATTGTCTTTTTCTAAACCAAGTGCAGGAAAATCTCCAGAGGCTAGAGAAAACCCATCACTCTTGGAGGATGTAACCCCCAATTTTTCTGCAGTCCCAGTTGATGGTCGAGTCCCCAGCCGTACCCCAAGCCCCTGAGTTCTCAGACAATGGTTCAGCAAACCGGGATAACTGTGAGCTACCAGGTCTTATTTTCGCACTTCGAGGACGCAATGATGTAGCTGATGTCTGATTTGATGTCAATACCCCAGAAGCTGATAATGGTCTAGAATTTGAACTCCATGCACTAGCGATAGGATCACGGGCTCTATCGCTACTCCCAGTTGATGGTCGAGTCCCAGTACCACCAGATGATGGGTGGCTGCTAAGATGGCTTGGTGAGCCAGCACTACCATCAGCCTTTGGGGACAAGGTTGAGGAGCCCCACGGATTTGATAAAGAAGAGGATGACTTATTTCCCCAGCTAACAGAACCCTTGGGAACAATTCCCACATTGGGGTCCAGCATATGATTTTCTAACTTTTGGCTAGGATGGGGAAGTTGCTCAGATACCCTGCGACAGAACTGTGGCTTTAAAAGAAGAATGAAAATGATAATGGATTAACGGTGACAGATGGGTGCCAAGATGAGACTCAAGATCCATATATACATCCTTGGGGTGGTCTGACCATAACACGTGATGAATCATTGACACCTCGGATGCAATATGGCCCATTCAACAGAGGAATTCTTCCCCATCTCAGTGAAAAGTCAACTAGCATAGAAGCTGAAGACAAAACCAAACTCGCGTCAAGGCTGCCCAAAAAAAAAAAAAAGAAAAAACTGACTAGGAACCATTCAATAATTGAGTACAACACGTATAAGCTGCCAACGCCATTCTACACGCAAACCTTCTGTCGAGTCAAACATAAAAGCCTTGAGAGACCTTCTGTCGAGTCAAACATAAAAGCCTTGAGAGTTGATCAACGTTCCAAGAAGTCCACACCATCATGGGTCCCACAAAAGTGAGGCGTGAATTAGAAGTCACAACAAAAATTCAACAATTGAAAATACCTTCTCGAACTCCCACTTCGCCTGTTGCGACGCAAAAGACCAGAAACAGCCTCGACCAAAAACAAAATTCTACCCAATCGACAAACTACATAAATGCCCTATTCGACTTGGCAGAGGTTTCAATTGACACGACGAGCATACATGCCCAATTTTGGATGAAAACCACAGTCGACGAGATGCAAAGAATGCTTGGTAGAAGCTTCATTCGACACAAGCAACACATATTCCCAAGTTCTCATTTGATAGGGAGTAAGCTGATATCAAGATTCATCTATTCTCACAAGCTATGTTTCTGATTCGTCGTGTCGAATGAGGGTTTCAAATGGCCTTCTATGAATGCCACCCATCAGCCTACGCAATATCAATCGACTACAACAAAACAAAACTTTCAAAAGCCCAATAACAAAGCAACCAGCCCAAAAAGCCATCGAAGAATAAAATCCCACTATCATGGAGTAGCTTCATCAAAAATTGACAACACCAAACAACCAGTCCACACGTCAGCCATGCTGAAAACAGTCCACTCGGTTTTGTTCATGTTTATTTCCCAACCCAGCAGTCTGGCGGAAATAGCTTAATGGTAGAAACTAGAACATAGCCTTACCAAGGATGAGGTTGAGGGTTCGAAGCACAGCACATCTTACTGCCTCCAAGCTACATCTCTCCGATATTCTGTGTTTGTTTAAAATCCTTTGGAGGAGTGGTCTGCTTTGGTGGTGCTATGGGGCTGTTTGTTCCAGCCGACAGGCTCTCCAAATGACGGATGATATGAATACTCCTCTGGTTCCTCTTCACGATTTGTAGGCGGGAGATTGTCCTGGCCTCATCGAGTTCAGTCGACCGGGGACATCCCCCATAGACTCATGTCGAGTCAAGTTATAGACATGAATTACACATGTCGTATGACTTATATCTTCCTGGCCTCACCAAGTCCAGTCGACCGGGGACATCCCCCATAGACTCATGTCGAGTCAAGTTATAGACATGGATTAGTCATGTCGTATGATATATCTTCCTGGCCTCATCAAGTCCAGACGACCGGGGACATCCCCCATAGACTCATGTCGAGTCAAGTTATAGACATGAATTACACATGTCGTATGACTTATATCTTCCTGGCCTCACCAAGTCCAGTCGACCGGGGACATTCCCCATAGACTCATGTCGAGTCAAGTTATAGACATAGATTAGTCATGTCGTATGATATATCTTCCTGGCCTCATCAATTCCAGACAACCGGGGACATCCCCCATAGACTCATGTCGAGTCAAGTTATAGACATGAATTACACATGTCGTATGACTTATATCTTCCTGGCCTCACCAAGTCCAGTCGACCGGGGACAGCCCCCATAGACTCATGTCGAGTCAAGTTATAGACATGGATTAGTCATGTCGTATGATATATCTTCCTGGCCTCATCAAGTCCAGACGACCGGGGACATCCCCCATAGACTCATGTCGAGTCAAGTTATAGACATGAATTACACATGTCGTATGACTTATATCTTCCTAGCCTCACCAAGTCCAGTCGACCGGGGACATTCCCCATAGACTCATGTCGAGTCAAGTTATAGACATGGATTAGTCATGTCGTATGATATATCTTTCTGGCCTCATCAAGTCCAGACAACCGGGGACATCCCCCATAGACTCATGTCGAGTCAAGTTATAGACATGAATTACACATGTCGTATGACTTATATCTTCCTGGCCTTACCAAGTCCAGTCGACCGGGGACATCCCCCATAGACTCATGTCGAGTCAAGTTATAGACATGGATTAGTCATGTCGTATGATATATCTTCCTGGCCTCATCAAGTCCAGACGACCGGGGACATCCCCCATAGACTCATGTCGACTCATGTTATAGACATGAATTACACATGTCATATGACATATATCTTCCTGGCCTCACCAAGTCCAGTCGACCGGGGACATTCCCCATAGACTCATGTCGAGTCAAGTTATAGACATGGATTAGTCATGTCGTATGATATATCTTCCTGGCCTCATCAAGTCCAGACAACCGGGGACATCCCCCATAGACTCACGTCGAGTCAAGTTGTAGACATGGATTACACATGTCTTATGATTCATGACTTCATGGTCTCATCAAGTCCAGTCGACCGGGGACATCCCCATGGACTCGTGGCGAGTCAAGTTGTAGACATGGAACACACATGTCGTGTGACTTATGACCTGACCTTTAACTGGTCCAATTGATTGGGTGCTTCCCCAATGGTTCTAATAGAATCAAGTTCATTATCCCGACCATCATCTAGTTCGGTCGATTGGGTACTTCCCCAATGGCTCTGGTAGAGTCAAATTCATTATACCGACCATCATCTGGTTCGGTCGATTGGGCACTTCCCCAATAACTCCTTTAGAATCAAGTTCATAACTTAAACATTCATTTGGCTCAATCAATAGGCAGCATCAACACTCGAATACACCTACGACACATGCGTCAAGTACTCTCCAAGCCAAGGACTCCTTGACTTAGAGAGTAGGGGACAAACTGTACGGGCCAAATTTGGTCCAGAGGTAGTTTCGTCATTTTGTTTCAGGCCAATACTGGACGCACCCCTGAAGCCTCCTAATCAAACCCCAAAGACATAATGTCGGCCCAGGCCCGATGAGCACCAACACCCGTAACCGAAGGACCATCCAGAGGCCCGCCCATGTAACGCCTAAGTTCATAAACTCAACAGTTGCTAGCCACAACGGGCAAAACATAATAAACCCCCCTCATGAAGTCGACCGTTATCGACGCCCAACGGACAAAGAAATCAAAAAGTAGTAAATGCATTCAGAGGCGTGTATATAAGAGAAGAGGGTCCAGAAGAAAAGGGGATTCAACTTCGAGCTCTCTTACTCACAACCTTGAAACATCTTCAAGCTCACCACACCACTGACTGATCGCCCTCACGGCACCATACTAAGTTCAAGGTAGTATCCAACCTTTGACTTCCCACCTTCTAATTCCTTACTTCCACTACTGACTTGAGCGTCGGAGTGCCCCCGGCACCCACCACACCGGTGAGTAGTCTACTCCCGCTCACTCTACATTTGTTTTGCAGGATCGCCAGTGCCCCCATCTCAATACAAAATCTCGATTGTGGACCTCGGGCGAAAACCGGCGTCTACAGGAATCTGAATCAGGGTAGGTCTATGTAGTCTTAACCTGAGACTTGCATCGTTAATACTTGCGACAATCAGTACGCTTTGGTTTTGGTCGTCCGAAGCTTTAACAGGTTCTGTGTACGCCTCTTCTGGGTTTACTGAGAATCATAGTGTATTGGGTGTGATGTCAAGATGGAAGTATCACTTCAGTCATATGGAGAAGATGATCACGCAGGGATACAGAACTAGTACTCTTATATGCTGCAGCTATCGGGATAATATGACTAGGTCATGATTATCTGATTACAGAGACTAGTTGCTAGTGATCCGATATATGCTTCGTATGGGGCAGACACAATTCCAGCCCCAGGCCTAGCATGTGACATCCGATACTGGATCGTAATAAGCAATACATAGTATACTATTGATGAGCGGAAAATATATCAATATTTATCGCCCCTTTTACTTAATATTTTGTTTAGTTTCTCGGGTTTGATAAAGGTTTTGATGTATTTTTATTTTATGTTGCAGATAAAATAATATTGGGACTCAATGAAATCATTTAGGATGAAATGTGGGTCAAATAAGGGCAAAAAATTGGATTTGACATATTAATTTTGGAGATTGGAAAGTTGAAAGGGCGTTCTAACGAAGTGCATTTTCGGAAATTCCATTTTTACGCAACTGTCGTATTTTGGGCATAACACTTTACTCCGATATTCGATTGAGCTGATTCAAGTTCCATATTAAAGAAGACTCAAATATCTAAAACTTTGAAGAATAAAATAATTTCGAATTCGGAAGATTGCATGACCGCAATTTATGAAACATCCGTAGTGTGTTATGTGTAATTGTTAAAGTCATTTTCAAAGCAAATAAATAAATAAATAAATAATAAAAATAGTCAAGCTCCCACCAAACATGATCGAAATTAATAATAGATTTGGTGGAGTAATTAATGGAGCAATTAGTGGAGGATTTGGTGGAGCATTTGGTGGATGATTTGATGGAGGCAAAATTTTGCCTATAAATACCAAGCCATTTCATTTGTAAATTCATACTTTCTTCTTTGAAATTCCTTAAGAATAACTAAGAAAATTGTATCTTGTTTATTTTATTTACAGCTTTCAGTAATTAATTTCCGCTTTCGCACTTTCTTTTCTTTACTTTTCAGTTTTTACTTTCCACAATTTACTTTTATGCACAGTACATTCCTTTCTTTACTTTTCAGTTTTTACTTTTCAAGTAATGAGGAGGTAACTCTCCCTTGCTGGGGTAAAAGGTAAAACTTTTATTATAGCTATTTAGATTAATCTCCCATAATTATAATATAATAACTATTTAAAATATGACTTAATGAGGATACCGCCATATTGGTCGGTTGGTAATTAATTATAAATTGGTTTTAACCTGACTAAGCATGGATACCGCCTGGTTGGTCGGTTGGTAATTAATTATTAATTTGACTTAATCAGGATACCGCTTATATGGATGATTGGTAATTATCACGCAAAGTTAATATATTATATTAAGGGATATATCTAAAATAGTAGTAATAAAAGTGGATCTTTTTTACCTCAGCATTTTATTTATTGTACTTTTACTTTATTTAATTTCAGTGTTTACTTTCCAGTAATTTAATTTCTAGCATTTACTTTACAGTAATTTAATTTCTAGCATTTACTCTATGTCTTTTCTTTTATTTAAGTTTTTACTACCCGTAAATATGTGTCGTAACTAAGCCAGTTATCTGGGGTTGTGTTGAAATCCTATATCACCGATTTATAAGGGGTTAAATTACAGTTTGGATAATATAAAGGTTTATTTATTGAGCCTTAATCATATTCTTTTTTATTAACTGACCATTAATAAAATTGAAATGGTAAACTTAAAATGAACTTGGAAAATAGATTTTAGGTTAAAGACCTTAGACTCAATAGCCCCCGATCTTCATTGAGGATAGATAACTCTTTAATAGATTTCCTTACAAGATAGGAATATACCTGTCGGACGGGGGTAGCCATAATTGGAACTTAATCTTAATGAATCTAGATAACTTTGTTAACATAGGAATATGATTAATTGAGTTATACTGGGTATATGTATTTGACCATCGGAAGAGGCTTTTACATAATTTCGTGTTCCAGGTTAATAAACCAATATATTACACAAATGTAAAATAACCACTTCATCTTTTAAAAAGATATTGGAAGGATTCATAACCCTGGATAGTTTTATAAATTTGAATTTTCTTCCATCTATTTTGAAGGAATTTTATTTACTTGTTTTAAGTCTTAAAGTCACCACCCAATTAAACAATCAATCCATTAGATACTTGTAAACATTTAACTTCATAAATTGATAACAAAAAGTTTTAAGTCATCGTGGGATCAATACTTTTATGGTACTTGAATGATACGTGCGCTTGCGTTATACGCGTGTGATTATGCCGGTCATGTTTTTGGCACCGTTGCCAGGGATTTATTTATCTTCCACTATTAGTTTTGGAGTTAGATACCTTTCTTTAATTGTATCTAATTTTTTTTTACATATTATTTTTGTTTTCTTGTGTTTCAAGTTCTCAGACACTACATGAGATGAACCAGAGGCTTTGAACTTCGATCGCTTGATCCAGAGATTGAAAGAACCATCAGACATTTGAGAAGGGAAAGGCGAGAAGGCCAAGAAGTAATCGTTAACATGAAACTTGAACCTTTAGAAGTTGCACTACCAATTCCCATTCGAGACAGAACCATTCCAGTGGTGGACGGCCTCATTTCCTGTATTGTACTTCCTCCCTTACCAGCAAATGTGTGTGACATCAAAACATGCATTCAGATGATTCAGCAGTCAGTATAGTTTGGGGAAAATGCAACTGAAGATCCAAATGCCCACATCAGCAACTTCCTGGAAGTTTGCGGCACTTTCAATTACAACAGAGGATCAGAAGAAGCAATGAGACTGCGAGTTTTTCCATATTCCTTGAAAGAAAGAGCAAAAGGTTGGCTACATTCACTACCAGTAGGTTGCATCACAACTTGGAACACTCTAGCCACCAAATTCCTTGCAAAGTACTTTCCACAAGCCAGAACAGCAAAACTGAGAAATGACATCACATCATTTGTACAACTTGACTCGGAAACTCTTTACGAAGCTTGGGAAAGGTATAAAGATTTGCTCCAGCAATATCCTCAACATGAGATTCCAAAATGGCTTCAAGTCCAAAATTTCTATAATGGACTTCCTGGATTGATGAGAACCGCAATTGATGGAAAAATGAGAAGATCAAGCCTGGGACTTAATCGAAGAAATGGCTAACAAAATTCATTGTGGCCAACATAAAGGAGCATGATTCAACGAATTGCTGGAATTTATGAAGTTGGAGTTAACTCAACAATGAATACTAAGTTAGAGCAAATGTGAAAAAGCCTGGAAACACCTAACAATACAGTGTTGGGTTTCTCTAAGGTCTTAAGGATCAATTTAAGCATAGAAACATCATGTGAATACATCAAAGAAGTTGCGGAATACTTACAATGAACGGTTGAGCGATGCGAGGAACAAAATCTTCAAGCTCCCTCCAAGGTGGCTCACGGCAGTGGGCTGAAAAATTGTCCTCCATTTTCGGCCATCTTGGTCCTCCAAGCTTTTGTGTTGTGATTCCATGCTCACAAGTGCAGTTTCCATATCACCTTTGTATGTCTCCATTGTGTGCTAGCACTCTTAATTTTGCAAAAAAATCATCATATTGCTTCTCCTTCATGTCTCGGCAGTGAGCAAAAACAGAAGAAGAAAATGGCCCAAGGCCGAGAGAGAGAGATGAGGGAAATTGGCTACAAAACCGTGTAAGGGAGAGAGAGAGTCAAAGTGTGTTGTATTAGGTTTGTGTATTTAATACACAAAAATCAAATCCAAAATTATTGTAATAGCCTTTCAAAATGTCAAATACAATTTTGGAGCCAAAAACAACTAATGCTTTCCAACCAATTCCATCAATCAATCAAGTGATAAGTTGTCACATCACTCAAAGTGACATGTGATTTGACGCTTGATGTGACTAATTATTTGACGCTTGATGTGACTTGTGGGCCGCACTTAAATTCGCAATGCGAGTGCGCCCGCAAACACTCCCGGGCTCGGGTTTGCTAATTCCAAATCAATGAATTTTCTGATGCGACGTAATTAAATAATTATGCCTAGCAAAATCACTATTCACGTCGCTAATGAATTAATTCTAAATTAACTCGTTCGCCCGAATTAAAATCTAATTTCAATTCCACGTCAAAATCCAATTTCGTATAATATATCGAATATATTATTTTATCGATTAATTCCAAATTAATCGTATTCTCTCTTTAACTGATATTTTATCACAGATAAAATATCTCCATAATTAATTTTGTCTCTCATCTAATTAATCCCAGATTAATAAAGTGTGAGTCATACGTCATCGACGAATCTTCGTGAAGCGACCCATGAGATCCCCAGATATATTGGCAGTAAATCCGGTCGTCAGACTATCCGAACACGTAAGTACTTAGTACTACGTTTTTACCGATTTACAAGACAAGGTTGGCTTCTAGCAAAATGCCATGCCTACCCAATTCTCCAGAAATATCCTTAGAGGAATATGTGATCTATATCAGGTGAAGTATACGTAGTATTTCGTATTTCGATCCAGTATCGGATGTCACGTCCAAGGCCTGGGGCTGGAAATATGTTTGCCCCGTACGAAACACATATCAGATCTCTGGTAACTAGTCTCTATAATCGGATAAACATGACCTAGTCATAATATCCCGATAGCTGCAGCATATAAGAGAACCAGTTCCGTATCCTACGTGATCATCATCTCCACTATTACTGGAGTGATACTTCCATCTCGACATCACACCCAATACACTACGATTCTCAATATACCCAGAAGAGGCGTACATAGAACCTGTTAAAGCCCTAGACTACCAAAATCAAAGTACATTGTGTTGGTTTCTATTATATGTCCCAAGAAAGATTAAGCATGTAAAATACTACAAAGAATATATATTTAAACATGAAGTATGGCGGAATCATACTTACAATGCCTTGTGATGAAGTAGATGATCAAATGGTAGAAGCTCCAAGTGGTGGAGGATTCGGCCAAGAGGAGGAAGAAGACTTGAAGCTCCAAGCTCTTGTATTCCAAGCTCTTTGATGGTTTCCCTATCACCTCTTTTGATCCCTTGCTTGTGCTAGCAAAAATGGAGAAATGGAAGATCAAATCTTCCTTGCCCTTGTCAATGGAGTTCACGGCATTTGAGAGAGAGAGAGATTTTTTGTGTAATGTCTTGATTAATTAATGTTTGTATACCAAAAATCAATTTATATTTATGTTATAATTTATTAAATTAATAATAAATCTATGACATAAACCATGCAATGGCTTAGAGTGTCAAACACTCAAACTCCATGCAAAGCCTTTGAGTGAAATGCACACTATCACCATGCAATGCCTTTTCAATAAATAATGCATATAATGACAAGTGTCATGTGGCCCCACACGTTTCCCAATGAAAGTGGGCCCACGTCCACTCACGCGTTCGGGTTCGATATTTCCGAAATACCGAGCTAGCGTCGCGACGTTAATTAAATCGGATTTAAATAAATAATCGCTCCTAGCGAAATTATTATTTACGTCGCTTACGAATTAATTCTAAATTAACTCGTATGCCCGAATTAAAATCTAATTTTAATTTCGCGTCGAAATCGAATTTCGATTATTATATCGAATATAATAATTTTATCGATTAATTCCAAATTAATCGTTCTCTCTCTCTAAATAAGGCACTTTATCCGAGATAAAGTTTCTCCGCAATTAATCCAAGATTAATTAAGTTCGAATCAATATCATAGGTGAATCTTCAGGAAGCGACCCAAGAGATCTCCGGATATTTTGGCAGTAAATACGGTCGTCGGATAATCCGAACACGTACGTACCTCGTACTACGTCTTTACCGATTCACAAGACAAGGTTGGCTTCTAGCAAAGCGCCATGCCTACCCAATTCTCCAGAAATATTCTAATAGGAATATAAGATCTGTATCAGCGTAGTATACCGTAGTATTGCGTAATCGATCCAGTATCGGATGATCACATGCTAGGCCTGGGGCTGGAGATGTGTCTGCCCCGTACGAAACATATATCGGACATCAAGCAGCTAGTCTCTTTAAATCAGACAATCCTGACCTAGTCATATTGTCCCGACGGTTGCAACCTTTTATAGAGTACTAGTTCTGTGCCCTGCGTGATCATCGCCTCCATATGTCTGAAGCGATACTTCCATCTTGACATCACATCCAGCACACTACGATTCTCGATAAACCCAGAAGAGGTGTACACAGAACCGGTTAGGGTCCCCAAACCAAAACCCAAAGTTTACCGATTGTCGCAAGTACTAGCGATGTAAGTCTCAGGTTAAGACCATATACACCTACCCTGATGCGGCCTCCCATAGACACGCAGACATACTACCAATGGGATTCCGCGGGGTCTATCCAGAGCGAAGCTGTTTTCCGTACCATCGGTAAAACACAACCTCCTATTGCACTTGCATAAGTATCCAATACTTAAATATATGAGAACTATGCTGTTGTGCCCTCACAACGTGCACAAGCGCAATACTAGTCTATTCCGCATTATCGATGTCCGATCTCGATAATACTACCGACTAGGGATATTTAATGATTAAACTTTTATAGATTGATACTGTCTCATATCATCTCAATCCAGTATTAATCATATGGACTTTCGCCATTTATTAGTCAAAGTAAATAATATTACAAAACGGCAAAAGGCAATTTCATTATCACATAGTTAATTTTGTACAATAATACAATATCATTTACAAACAGTGACGCTATGGGACATAATGTCTAACAATCTCCCACTTGGCCTATAGCCAGTCACTCAAGCATCTAATACCCGAACTATGTATGTGTCGTTCAAAAACTTGCTGAAGAACAGCCTTCGTCAGCGGATCTGCAATGTTGTCATCTGATGTGACCTTCTCGACCTTTACATCGCCACGATGTATAATCTCCCGAATCAGATGGTAACGTCGAAGAACATGCTTGGACCTTTGATGAGACCTTGGTTCCTTAGCCTGTGCTATAGCCCCGTTATTGTCACAATACAATGGAACGGGCTCAGCTGCTAACGGAACTACTCCTAATCCGATTAGGAACTTTCGGATCCAAACTGCCTCCTTTGCTGCTTCAGATGCAGCGATGTACTCCGCTTCTGTTGTTGAATCGGCAACAGTATCTTGCTTGGAAGATTTCCAGCTCACTGCTCCTTATTCAAGCAAAAAATGTACCCGGATTGCGACTTGTAGTCATCCTTGTCGGTTTGGAAACTTGCATCGGTATACCCAGATACCGCAAGTTCTCCACCTCCATAAATTAAGAAAGCATCCTTAGTTCGTTTAAGATACTTAAGGATATTCTTAACTGCTATCCAGTGACCTTCACCTGGATCGGCCTGATAGCGACTGCACATGCTCAAAGCATATGAGACATCAGGTCGTGTACATATCATGGCATACATGATCGATCCGACTGCCGAGGCGAACGGTATCCGACTCATGTGGTCTCTCTCTCCTGAGTCTTAGGACACATGTCCTTAGACAGAGAGGTACCTCGTGCCATGGAACCAATCCCCTCTTGGATTGTTCCATGTTGAATCTCTTCAACACTTTATCAATGTATGTACTCTGGGAGAGTCCAAGCAGCTTTCTAGATCTATCCCTGTAGATCTTTATTCCAAGAATAAAGGCTGCTTCTCCCAGATCTTTCATGGAGAATTTTAATGAAAGCCAAGCTTTCACCGACGTTAGCATGGGAATGTCATTGCCTATAAGCAATACGTCGTCGACATAAAGGACAATAAAAGTAAGTGCTCTCCCACTAACCTTCTTGTATACACAAGGGTCATCTGCGTTTTGCACGAAATCATATTCCTTTATGATCTCATCAAAACGCTGATTCCATGACCGTGATGCTTGCTTCAATCCATAAATGGATCGATTTAACTTACAAACCTTGTTTGCAAGTCTAGGTACGATAAAACCGTCAGGCTGTTGCATATAAACATCCTCCAAAAGGTTTCCGTTAAGGAAAGCGGTTTTAACGTCCATCTGCCATATCTCGAAGTCGAAATATGCAGCTATTGCAAGCATTATCCGAATGGATTTAATCATGGCAACGGGTGAGAAGGTTTCGTCATAATCAATACCATATTGTTGACGATACCCCTTCGCTACAAGCCTAGCTTTGTACGTTTGTATGTTGCCATCCATGTCGGTCTTCTTCTTGAAGATCCATCTGCATCCAATAGGCTTTACGCCTTCTGGTGCATCAACCAGTGTCCAAACTTGGTTGGCGTACATGGAATCCATCTCGGACTTCATGGCTTCTTGCCATAAAGCGGAATCGATATTTTGTATCGCTTCCTCATACGTAGCCGGCTCATTATCCTCAATAAGATTAATATCAATATGAGGTGAGATCAGGAACCCATACCTCTCAGGTACTGTTCTGACTCTCTCCGACCTACGCGGTCCTTGTGTATGTGAAGTTTGTGGTACAGACTCATCCCGGACGGTCTGTTCTTGTTCCGTCGTTGATTCATTGCCAGGAACAGTATCACTACGATCTTCATCGAGTTCTACTTTCCTCCCACTTACCACTGCATTTATAAAATCCTTCTCAAGGAAAAATGCTTGTAGAGCAACAAATACTTTGTTCTCTTGTGGGTGATAGAAGTAATATCCTTTGGTTTCCCTAGGATATCCAACGAAAAGGCATTTATCAGATTTTGGTTCAAGTTTGGTACCTTCCAAACGTTTAACATATGCCCAGCAGCATCCCAAATCTTTAGGAAAGAGAACCTGGTTTCCTTCCTGTCCATATCTCATATGGAGTCTGTTCAACAGACTTCGACGGTACCTTATTCAAAATAAGTATAGCACTGTTTAATGCGTATCCCCAGAAGGATATTGGTAGCTCAGTGCGACTCATCATTGACCTCACCATGTCCAACAAGGTGCGGTTTCTCCGTTCGGACACACCGTTTAATTGCGGTGTTCCAGGAGGAGTCCACTGTGAAAGAATACCATATTCTTTCAAGTAATCTTGAAACTCATAACTTAAGTACTCGCGCCACCACGGTCTGACCGTAATGTCTTGATACTCTTCCCTGTTTGTTTCTCCCACTTCGTGTCGAAACTCTTTGAATTTCTCAAAAGTTTCCGACTTGTGTCTCATAAGATACACATAACCGTAACGAGATGCATCATCTGTAAAGGTTACGAAGTAGTGAAAACCACCTCTAGCCTGGCTAGACATGGGCCCGCATACGTCAGTATGAACGAGAGCCAACAGTTCTGTGGCACGTTCACCTTTACCGCTAAAAGGTGATTTAGGCATTTTGCCTAAAAGACAAGATTCGCAGACGTCATATGAATTGGGATCAAATTCGTCCAAGTACCCACTCTTCGAAAGTGTGGATATGCGAGTCTTGTTGATGTGTCCCAGACGACAATGCCACATATAAGCTTCATCTTTTAGATTACTTCTTTTGAGCCTTTTGTTTGTCATTTTAGGAGATTCATTTATATTCAAAATATAAAGACCGTTATTTGCAACAGCTGTGCAAATTTCTGCATCATTTTTATATAAATAACACCCAGTGTTCCTGAATACAAAAGTGTAACCCTGCTGGGTTAACAAGGATACAGATATATATTCCTAGTTAAACTAGGTACAAAATAACAGTTCAAAAGTTTAAGTTCATGCCCTGAGGGCAGTACTAAAACAAAAGTCCCTACGGCCAAAACAGCAACTGGTGTTCCGTTTCCAACCCGTAGATCCATCTCCCCGGATGCCAGCACCCTGCTATCCTGCAGATCCTGCACATCAGTACAAATATGAGCACCACAACCAGAATCAAAAATCCAATTTTTAAAACTAGAAGTATTCATATTTATCTCAATAACAAACATACCAGAAGCGATAGCCTTGCCATCCTTGATATCCTCCTTCTGCCCCTTGCCCATTCGGCAGTCACGTTTCCAGTGACCCCTCTTGCCGCAGTTGAGGCAGATGTCGTGAGATTTGTCCTTTGGCTTCCTAGAAGCCACTGTCAACTTGCCTTTGCCCTTTTTCTTGAACTTCTTCTTCTTTGCACCTCCAATTGCCTTGGGGCCACCCTTTGGCGCATGAGAGGTCGATGCAAAATGCGCCTCGCGCTTGCTCCCCTTTAGGAGTTCCCTTTCGGACTCCTTCAAGATAGATAACAGCTCTCCAAGAGTGTCATCTGTATCCATCAACTTATAGTTGACTATGATTTGTTTCCAAGTATCAGGAAGTGACTGCAAGATCATATCTATAGTCAGCTCAGCCTCCAAGACTATTCCCATATTGGCCAACTCATCAATATCGGCAATCATTTGAGCCCCGTGGGCTTCAACTGATGCGCCATCTGTCATCCGGGAGCGGAAGAGTTTCCTTACTAGCTCGTACCTCTTCATCCGCTTATTGTGCGGTGAAGATCACGCAATCTTGCCATCATGTTATAGGGATCCAAGTCCCTATTCTGGCGTCTGAAATGCTGGGTCATTGCAGCTAGCATAACTGACTGAGCTTGGTCACAATCATCACTATGAGTTTTCCATAACTCTAGCTCCAGTGGCTCAGTGGGTTTAGGCGGGAGAGGTCTCTGAATAGTATACAGTATCCTCTCAGCCCCAAGCACTATCTTGAGGTTCATTTCCCAGTCGGCAAAGTTTGTCCCTTTGAAGACATTATCGCCCATGATAATGTCGCGGATATTACCTTTGCCAGTCATCTTGACAACTATAGTCCAACTATAAAGTCAACGATGTATTGGGTACAGTCAAACTGTTACAAATAAAAATAACAATATATTAGTCCAACTAATTAAAATATTGACGAAATGTTTTTGAAAGACGCGTAAGGCTAAGTATCTGAACGAAATTGCAAATTCAATAATAGCCTCCCACTATTTTCTTCAAGTTTCTAACCCTCTGTAGACAACTCGGGAAATCTAATTTCCTAGTGGGCTAGGATCCCGTTAAATAACACACAACCTTGACTTTGGCCAATAAAAATTGTATGCTATTTAACATAGGTAGATCTCCATGATCAATTGGATCTCATCCAATTCCTAGATCCGGTTAGGTGGACATCCAAGTCCGAAACATATGTATAATGTCAATGTATCCAATACATTCTCCTAACCATATCCTCCGAATCAACTAGGCTTTGGCTTTGGCCAAAAAACAAACCTAATGATTCCGGTTAAGCGGACCCATTGACGAGGAAAGTTTCGTAATCAATGTCGTTGGACAAAAGTGACCTTGACTTTGGTCAATAAAAATCACGATTTGGACAAGACACCGATATGCAACAAAACTCTCATGATTCAAGTACATCCTAGTTGACAAAGGTCTTGACTTTGGTCAAAAACAAACCAATGCCAACTTCGGATCTTGAACAAGAACCATTCAATGGAAGGATATTTAGCTTAATATAAATTGAGGGATTTTCGCGTAATTGGCAACCAATTTATTTATCTTTGTTAGGTCTCATCATCATACACCCTTAAGCATGCTTCTAAAACATCATAAAGCGCGTAAAGTAATAGTGATATGCGGATGGATATTTAAACAACTTGTTCCTAGAACAAATCACTCCCTTTCCTCTCCCCGCTAGCACTATTCTACAACTACCCAATTACATAATACAATAAGAGAAACCTCATTTACATTGAGGGGAATTAGGTGAGAAGAGAATACAAAGAGATAAAGAGATAAGGCTGGACACGCAGGTCCAATTTATAAATTCCAAATTTACAATAATTTCTAAAATAACCCTTTCCCTTCTAATATCCATCCGATATACACTATTCATTCATCACATACATATATATTCAAACAAGACATGCTTTTACAACCAATCTAATCCAATTAATTAGTCTTTGTTAATGTGATCATCCAATGTTCAAACAACGGTTTGATTTTGTGCGAGTCCAACTCGATTGAGAATAAGTACATAAAGTACGAATTCGCGAATTATATCGAACTACTAATTAAATCTAATTCAATTCGTATTCAATACTAATCCAATTATTTAATTCCAAATCAAATGTTTACACTTTTAATATGCTTTAAAGACTTAGATTCTAAATCTAATCCTATTGGGTCTCAAAGCCCAATTAACATCCAATGTTGAATTTAATTCAAGTCAAATGGGCTTAGAATTGATTTATTAAGGCTTGGGCTTTTGGTCAATGTGGGTCAAACCCAATTGCCAAGCCCAAATAAGGAATCACCCTTAAGTGCCATAAAACCAATTTTAAGCCCATAAGGCCCAATTAAATTATTAAAGCCCATTAATTAAATTTTAATATTCCAAACATTAAAGTCCAATTAATTAAAGTGTAATACCAAGATTAATATATTAAACCAAATATTTCAAAATACCCATTTAATTTATTAATCATGTATTGTCAAATTAAATGTCCAACATTAATTTTATCAAAAATCAACTCCATTTCATGTCCTTGTACATTCGGCCAAGGTGAGTTTTTGTGTCGATTTGTTTTTCAATCCGATTGAATTACTAATCTACGTCCCGTACACGTTCTAAGTCATCTAATGATCTTAAACACAAAAAATTTCAATCTACTCCAAGTAGTAACACATTCGGCCAAGGCATGGATTTGGGGAAAAATCATCCAATGCATTTTTCATGAAATTGATTCCATATATCATCATGTTATACACATGCAAGCATACTTATTAATCAAATTTCATAAGAACATGCTTATATCAATTTCATCATGCCATTCGGCCAAGGTGGGGAAAAATCATCCAATGCATTTTTCATAAAATTGATTCCATATAACATCATGTATACACATGCAAGCATACTTATTAATCAAATTTCATAAGAACATGCTTCAATCAATTTAACACACACATTCGGCCAAGGTCAAAATTTTGGGGAAAAATCATCCAATGCATTTTTCATAAAATTGATTTCATATAATGTCATTTAACATACATATAAGCATACTCATTCATCAAATTTCACAAGAACATGCTTCAATCAATTTTACCCAAATTTTAACCTAAAGTATTTCATGCTTAAACCTAGCTCAATGATACCATTGTTGGTTTCTATTATATGTCCCAAGAAAGATTAAGCATGTAAATACTACAAAGAATATATTAAACATGAAGTATGGCGGAATCATACTTACAATGCCTTGTGATGAAGAAGATGATCAAATGGTAGAAGCTCCAAGTGGTGGAGGATTCGGCCAAGAGGAGGAAGAAGACTTGAAGCTCCAAGCTCTTGTATTCCAAGCTCTCTTTGATGGTTTCCCTATCACCTCTTTTGATCCCTTGCTTGTGCTAGCAAAAATGGAGAAATGGAAGATCAAATCTTCCTTGCCCTTGTCAATGGAGTTCACGGCAATTTGAGAGAGAAGAGAGAGTTTTGTGTAATGTCTTGATTATTAATTTTTGTTACCAAAAATCAATTTATATTTATGTTATAATTTATTAAATTAATAATAATCTATGACATAAACCATGCAATGGCTTAGAGTGTCAAACACTCAAACTCCATGCAAACCTTTGAGTGAAATGCACACTATCACCATGCAATGCCTTTTCAATAATAATGCATATAATGACAAGTGTCATGTGGGCCCCACACGTTTCCCAATGAAAGTGGGCCCACGTCCACTCACGCGTTCGGGTTCGATATTTCCGAAATACCGAGCTAGCGTCGCGACGTTAATTAAATCGGATTTAAATAAATAATCGCTCCTAGCGAAATTATTATTTACGTCGCTTACGAATTAATTCTAAATTAACTCGTATGCCCGAATTAAAATCTAATTTTAATTTCGCGTCGAAATCGAATTTCGATTATTATATCGAATATAATAATTATATCGATTAATTCCAAATTAATCGTTCTCTCTCTCTAAATAAGGCACTTTATCCGAGATAAAGTTTCTCCGCAATTAATCCAAGATTAATTAAGTTCGAATCAAATATCATAGGTGAATCTTCAGGAAGCGACCCAAGAGATCTCCGGATATTTTGGCAGTAAATACGGTCGTCGGATAATCCGAACACGTACGTACCTCGTACTACGTCTTTACCGATTCACAAGACAAGGTTGGCTTCTAGCAAAGCGCCATGCCTACCCAATTCTCCAGAAATATTCTAATAGGAATATAAGATCTGTATCAGGCGTAGTATACCGTAGTATTGCGTAAATCGATCCAGTATCGGATGATCACATGCTAGGCCTGGGGCTGGAGATGTGTCTGCCCCGTACGAAACATATATCGGACATCAAGCAGCTAGTCTCTTTAAATCAGACAATCCTGACCTAGTCATATTGTCCCGACGGTTGCAACCTTTTATAGAGTACTAGTTCTGTGCCCTGCGTGATCATCGCCTCCATATGTCTGAAGCGATACTTCCATCTTGACATCACATCCAGCACACTACGATTCTCGATAAACCCAGAAGAGGTGTACACAGAACCGGTTAGGTCCCCAACCACCAAAACCAAAGTTTACCGATTGTCGCAAGTACTAGCGATGTAAGTCTCAGGTTAAGACCATATACACCTACCCTGATGCGGCCTCCCATAGACACGCAGACATACTACCAATGGGATTCCGCGGGGTCTATCCAGAGCGAAGCTGTTTTCCGTACCATCGGTAAAACACAACCTCCTATTGCACTTGCATAAGTATCCAATACTTAAATATATGAGAACTATGCGTTGTGCCCTCACAACGTGCACAAGCGCAATACTAGTCTATTCCGCATTATCGATGTCCGATCTCGATAATACTCCGACTAGGGATATTTAATGATTAAACTTTTATAGATTGATACTGTCTCATATCATCTCAATCCAGTATTAATCATATGGACTTTCGCCATTTATTAGTCAAAGTAAATAATATTACAAAACGGCAAAAGGCAATTTCATTATCACATAGTTAATTTTGTACAATAATACAATATCATTTACAAACAGTGACGCTATGGGACATAATGTCTAACACATTGATTGTCGTAAGTATTAGCGGTGCAAGTCTCAGTTTAAGAACCAAATACACCTCCCCTACCCTGATTCGTACTTCCCTACTAGTCTATTCCGTCCGCATTAATCGATGGTCCAATCTCGATAATACATACACTATGTATATTTAATTATTAAAACTTTATGGATTGATCCTGTCTCATCTTCTTATCATCCGAACTAATCATATGGACCTTCTATCATTTATACATCTGGTGATCTAATCACAAATGTAACGTCAATTTCCTTTGTCACCTAGTAATTTGTACAACAACACCATGATCTGTACAAATAGTGAACGCTATGGGTCATAAATACTGTCCAACAATCTCCCACTTGGCCATAGCCATCACTCAAGGTCCTACACCCGGAACTATGTACGGTTCACTCAACTTCCCTGAGAAAATGCTTTCGTCAGCGTATTTGCACGATTTTCATCTGATGCGATTTATCACATCACCACGATGTATGATCCGAACGGATCAGATAAAATTGAAGTATATATCTGGGTCGTTGATGAGACCATTAATTCTTTAGCCTGCGCTGTAGCCTAGCTCAGCTGCTAACAGAAAATATATCTAATCTAATTAGATTATTATCATCCAGAAGGCTTCTATTGCTGCCTCATCAGCTGCAACAATAATCCACTTTTGTTGTTTATTCAGTAAAATATATTGCTTGGAAGATTTCCAGCTCACTGTTCCGTTATTCAAACTTTATAGTACCGTTGTTACGACTTTTAGTCGTTTTATCGGTTAGGAAACTTGCAGTAGTGAACCCAGTCACTTCAAGTTCTCATTCTCCATAGTATAAGACAACATCCTTAGTTCCTCTAAGATACTCAAGGATGTTCTTAACATCAATCCAGTGACTTTCACTTGGATTGGCCTGATTGTGACTCCATATGCTAAAAGCGTATGAGACACCAGGTTGCGTACATTTTTCAATGTATGATTTCTCAGAGAGTATTAACAACTTTAAATCTATCCCAGTAGATCTTTATTCCTAGAATAAAGGTTGTTTCTCCCAAGAATTCTACGGAGAATTTTCATGAAAGCCAAGCTTTCACCGATTATATTATGGGAATATCATTTCCAAGACGTATTATCATTACTTATAGGACATTCACTTTCAGTATGCTCCCACTAACCTCCTTATATACACAAGACATTTTCCTTTTGAATTAAATCATACACCATTATGATTACATCAAAACGATAATTCCAACAATGTAATGCTTGCTCCAATCCATCCATGGATCGAATAACTTGCAAACCTTGTTTGGTCGTTTTGGTACGAAAAAACCATCAGGATGTTTTAAACATCCTCCAAAAGGTTTCCGTTAAGGAAAACGATTTTGGCATTCAGCTGCCATATTTCATAAATGAAACATGCAGTATTAGCAAGCATTATCCAAATGGAGTTAACCATGGCAACGAGTAAAAGGTTTCGTCGTAATCGACACAATGTTGATAACGATACCTTTTCGCTACAAGCCAGCTTAGTACGTTGGTATGTTGCCTTACATGTATGTTCCTTGAAGACTTATATAGTACCAATAGGCACAATGCCTTGTGTACAACAACTAGTATCCAAACTAGTTGATATACATGGAATCCATTTAGGATATCATGTACTTTGCCATAATGGAGAGTTGATACCTTGTATCACTACCTCATACGTAGTCAGTTCGCATTCCTCAATAAGATTGACATCTTTATGAGGTGAGATCAGAAACCCATACCACAGGTTGTTTTCTGACTCTCTCCGACTTACGTGGTTCTTGTGTATTCGAAGATTATTGGTATAGTTTCATCATTGATGAACTATTTGTATTCCATTAAAGATCGGTGCCTAGAATAGTATTACTCCGATTTTCATCGAGTTTTACTTTCCTCCCACTTACCACTGCATATAGGTATTCCTCTTAGGAAAACCGCATGGTGAGCAACAATTAAATGTTCTCATGTGATTTGTATAAGTACTATACTTTGGTTTCCCTAGGATAACCACAATTAGGCACTTATCTGATTTGAGTTCTAGTTTGGTATCATCCAAACATATGCCTAACATACCCAAATCTTCGGGAATGAGAAATCCCAGTTTCTTTCTTGTTTATATCTAATATAAAGTATGTCAACCAGATTTTTATGGAACCTTATTCAAAATAAGTTCTACACTGTTAAATGCGTATCCATTGAAGGAAATGGTAGCTCAGAGTGACTCATGATTAACCTTATCATGTCCAACAAAATTCAGTTTCTCAGTTCGGACACACCGTCAAATTGACGTGTTCCGGGAGGAGTCCTCATTGAAAGAATACTATACTGTTTCAAGTATTGAGAAACTTATTGCTTAAGTATTTTTATCTTGGTCAATCATGGTGTTTAATACTTTAGCCGATCTGTTTGTCTACTTCGTGTGGAAACTGTAAAAGTTTCCGATTTGTGTTTCTAAGGAAACACATAACCATAACGCGATGCCACCTCCGTAAAGGTTCAACGAAATATTCATATCCATATCTAGCCTAGATAGATATGGGCCCACATACGTCACTATGAACGAGGGCTAACAGATCAGTGGCACTTACACTTTTATCAAGTAAATAGTGTTTTAGGCACTTTGCCCAATGACCGGCGTAATCACACGCGTATAAAGCAAGGGCACGTATCGTTCAAGTGGTATAAATAGTATCGATCCCACGAGGACTTATTACCTATTCTATTAATTTTATTAGGTCAAGTTATTACTAATATCTAACAAGTTTATTATTTTGAAATGACGATGATTCTAAATTTAAAACAAGTAAAAGAAATTGAGAGTAGATTAATGAGAATTAAAAACTATCTAGGATTGTGAATTCTTCCATATTAATTAAAAGATGAAGTATTTAAATCATAGTTGGGTAAATATTGATTTATTAATCTGGAACATTAAATTATGTAAAAGCCTCTTCCGATGGTCATTTTCAAATACCTAGTTTAATTCAATTGAATCATATGTCTATGTCAATAAAATTACCTATATTCATTAGATTGAATTCCAATTATGATTACCCCCCGCCCAACAGGTATATTCCTATCCTGTAAGGAAATCTATTAAAGGTTTATCTATCCTTAAAGAAGATCGTGGGTTGTTGAGTATAAGGTCTTTAAACTTAAAGTCCCTATGTCTAGTTCATTTTTAGTTTTAACTAATCAATTTTATTAATGGCCAGTTAATAAAAAGGCTTTAAGATTATGACTCAACAAATAATTCTTTAATTACCTAAACTATAATCTAACCCTTTTTAAAACCAGTGATATTAGATTTTATCACAACCCTAGATATTTAACTTAGTTACAATACATAGCTAAAGATGATAAAAACTTAAAAGACATAAAATGAAATTGCTGAAAAGTAATTGTAGAATAATGAATTACAATAAAAAAAATGAAATGCTAAGGTAAAAGGAAATAACTTCTACTATATACTATTTAGATATCTCCCATAAAAAATAATATATATACTTGTGATATTTTAAACCAACCGTCCGGAATGACGGTATCCTGATTAAGTCAAATTCAAATATACCAGCCATAAGGCGGAACTAAATTAAATCAACCGACCTAGAATGGCGGTATCCTCATTAAGTCAGGTTTAACCAGGTTAAATTGAATAACCAACCGACCTAAAATGGCGGTATCTTTTTATTAATTCAGGTTTTAAATAGTTTAATATTATATTTTAAGAGAGATTAATCTAAAAAGCAAAAGTAAAAAAAGAATTAGCTTATTACCTCAGCATAGAGAAGTTACCCCTCATGGATGGATAGAATTACTACTACAAAGCGTAAATAAAACTGAATATAAGAAGAAAATAAGAAGAACTCTCTTTTATATAAGTATTTAGAGGATTTTGGTACATTGAAACTAAGAAATTTGAACTCTATTTATAGGTGAGAAAACCCTTGGCGTCGCGACGCCAAGGCTTTGGCATCGCGACGCCAGCCCTTTTTACTTGGCACAATCTCGTCCAGATACGTGGCAAGCGGCTGAAAAATTTCGGCTCGTTGAATTTGACACGTGGCCGTTGAATTGACGACACGTGGCACGGCGGCTGAAAATTTTGGCTCGTTGATTTTTTGACACGTGCATGCACATTAGCAAGTCTGCACAGCTGGACGTCGCGACGCGCAAGTCCTCGGCGTCGCGACGCTCGAAAATGACTATTTTGCCCTTTGTTTGTTTTTTGTCCGTTTTCTCCCCAATTTGTCTGCAATGCTTTCCAAACTTTATTTATCTGCAAAATAACACAAAATACATCAAAACGTTCATAAAACGCAAGAAACTATACAAAATATTAAGTTAAATTAGTGGGAAATAGTGATACATTTATCACTCATCACACCCCCAAACCTAACATTTTGCTAGTCCTCGAGGAAAATAAAATAACATAATAAAATTTAACTAAGCCACTTTCATAGGGATCACGATTGCATTTAGCATATGCAACAAGCCTTTAAACCCCTAGGTGTCCCTAGTGGACGAGTTGTAGTCTCGTGAGGGTTTACAGCAATGATACCCAAAACATTTTATAAAAGAAAAAAAGGTAGTGAAACTAATTCACACAAAGCAAAAAGACAAGAGTAAAGAGAATAAAGAAGTTAGTGACTAATCATGTGAAACTTCTACTCCAAGTTATTAGTTGTTTTGTTTCATTTTAAATTACTGAATAAGTAAATTCTCCGATTATTTTTACCATTCTTCATATACACAGCTAACAAAGTATTTATTCAACTCATTTTTGCCCACAACAGTCAAAATTGTAGTTGATAAGAGAGTAATATTTTTTTCCTAAAGTCTTATCAGAATTCACATCTTTGGTAGTAATAGAATAAATTTTTTGATTTTTTTGATTTTTTTTCTTGATTTTTTTTCTCTATTTTTTTTTAATACAATACCTTCCATCTATGTAGCGAGCTTTGGGTCGGTGGCTCCCGAACCAGATGGCTTTAGGGCACCAGGTGTTAAGACACCCCTACGGACTAATTACTCAGACTTCATATATATATATATATATTTTCATCATTTTTTTATCAATGTAGCGAGCTTTGGGCCAATGACTCCCAAACCAGTTGGTTTTAGGGCTAGGTATTAAAATACCCTTACAGACTTAATAACTCGGATCTGAGATGTATATATATATATATATATATATATATATAATATATATATATATTTTATTCCATCACTTTTTGAGATGCTTCTCCAATTAAACTGTAGTACTGAATATTATAATCTTTTAAATTTTATCTCATGTCCGTATGTTATTATGTATATTGATAATATCTGCTACCTGAGCATATGAAGATATATTTTAGTCAGTTTTATGGAGAATTTACAAATTAAATAATTCAAAAGGAAATAAACAAAAATTAACTGTTTCGAAAAATGGGTTTGAAATACGTATCAGGAGTGAGAATTCCTTACACATCCATTTCTTACCAATTTCATCTTTTTAGTCAACATAAGGAAATAACTTCTACTGGTCATATAACTATGGTTCACATGTGGGTTTTAGGAGTGTAAACAAAGGCTCTTGCTGACGAAGGATTGTTCACAACTAGGACTCCCCACTCAAGGGTTCAAGCCACCAAGTGAACGCACCTTTTTTATACCTTATAGTACGTGTCAATGAGTTATGGTGTGACTAACTGACGAATGGACTTCCCATTGTAGATTCCCTAGAGGGAGGGTGGAGCGAGGTTCACTTAAGTACCCAAGCCTCTTAGGCTCTTATCGCTTGGTGTCAGGAATAAACAACGAGTCCTCCAAACTAGTCTATCACAACAAGCTACAGGTGAATGATTATCTAGGTGCCTTCACAGCTTTTCCTTATAGAGAGTTAGTGAGTGAAGGAAGACACCAAACCATCACCTACCTTTAAACATGCCTTTGTTTTTGAAATTATTATTATTATTTTTTTTAATTTTTAAAAAAATTTTGGACTCTAAAATAAAAATACAATAAAAACAAGATACTATTAACTATTCCTCACCCCCAAACCTAAATGAGACATTGTCCCCAATGTCTTAAACAGTAGAAGAAGAGTTTAGAAGATAGTACCTGGTTGGCTGAATTACTACAAGAAATTAAAGGTTAAGATCCAGATTAACACGACGCCTCTTACCACGATCGTCCTCGGACCAATTTATCTTTGAAATGATAGGGTCAACTTGTGGTTCATAGGCTAAGAGTTGGTCAAGTAGATCCGGAGCAGTTCTGGCAGTAAAGAGGAGTTCTTTTAAAGGTTTTGACACGAACCCATTTCTCCGAGCATCATCAAGAAACACACAAAGAAAATCATAAAATCCATCAACGTTAAACAGCCCAATTGGTTTCTGGTGTATGTTCAGGTTTGCCCAAGATAACACTATAAAAATTTCCTCCAATGAGCCCAAGCCACCTGGCAAAGCAATAACAGCATCAGAATGGTTAATCATTTCTACCAGTCGTTCAGACATACCTGGCACGATTAGTTCCTCTCCGTTTGATGGTTCAATAAGATTTGCCTTTGCTAAGGGTTTTGGGATGATTCCCAAAACATGACTGCCTCCTCTTGTACGGACTTTGAAACGATCCTTATTAGTCCAAGATTGCCTCCGCCATATACTAAGTGCATATTCCTTGCAGCTAAGACTCGACCCAATTCTTTTGCTGCTTCTACGTATTGTGGTTTAGTACCAACACTACTACCACAAAACACAAGATGTTTTCAACTCGTCTTCTTGAAGTGGCTTCCATGTTTTACTATGGATGTCTTCAAAAGTGCAATGATGAGTTGAATTTATAATACCTGAAAAGTGTGAGTAATATATTAGCACTAGTATCTTCCAAAGGACGATTAGTAGCAAAATAGTAAAATAATCGTGATAGTCAAAAAGGTCTGGATCCTGTCGGAGAAAACAACAAAACAAATCAATTATTAGAAAAAGACAAAGAGATATAATATGTACAAGAAACGTAGCGGCTTGATTGACATCTATGCGTTAGGAACAAGCTTCCCATCCAATTTTCTTATAAATTGGCAAACAGGGTCTTTTTGAGTCAGATTCCCAAGACTTAACTGTTGTCTTTCTTTTTGGAATTGTGTGTGTAATTTGTGAATGGCTATATGAACATATCCACTGGGATGCATCTCAAGAGTCGAAGATATATCATCTACAGACTCCTTACTCAAGCCATCCTTAATGAATTTAATTTTATCTTCACGATTATCAGACACCATTCCTAAAGAACGACAACGAGTATTGCAATTCCAACGCGCACATTTGTAACAAACACCCATTTGCTTAGCTCTACGTTTCTTTGCATAGGTGCTTCTTCCAAAACCAGGTAAATAAGAACTACAAGTCTCAGAATACTCACCTGCTAGACGGACACGTGCTTCGATTACCCAACAAATATAACTAGGAATACCTTTGATCATTAGTAGTCTCATTCGTTCCAAGCGAGCTTTGAAAACTTTTATCAGAGATTTTTGAGGGAGAGAAGGAAATTGCTTGTGAAGACTTGCGAGAGCTTCTTCCATCTTGAAATGTCTTAATCTGCAAAAACTAAACACACAAAATTAAATCATACCAAATCACAATATATACACAAATTGCATGGGTTGCCTCCCTACGAGCGCTAAGTTTTAAGTCGTCAGCTAGACGTGATTGCCTGAACGTTATGCTGGATCTGAAAGTGTGACACTTTCTTTTTGTCGCTCCAACGGTTCTCCCCAGTAGTGCTTGACATGCTGACTGTTAACTTTGAATGTGTTGTTGGTCTTGGGATCCAGTAACTCTACAGCTTCATATGGTAAAACTTGAGTGATCACAAATGGACCTGACCACATTGATTTCAACTTTCCAAGGAAAAGTTTCAACCTCGAGTTGTACAACAACACCTGTTGCCTTGGTTTCAATTGTCTGTGCACTATTTTTAGGTCATGCCATTTCTTGGTCTTTTCCTTGTACAATTTGGCATTCTCATAAGCTTGTAGGCGAAATTCCTCCAATTCATTGAGTTGGTGAAGTCTTTTCTTTCCTGTAGCTTATGGATCAAGATTCAACTTCTTCAGTGCCCAGTATGCTTTGTGTTCAAGCTCAACTGGCAGATGGCATGCTTTCCCAAACACCAATTGATATGGGGACATACCAATGGGTGTCTTGTAAGCTGTACGGTAGGCCCATAATGCATCATCCAGTTTTGTAGACCAGTCCCTCTTTGTTGATCCAACGGTTCTCTCCAAGATTCTTTTGATTTCTCTGTTTGAAACTTCAACTTGCCCATTTGACTGTGGATGGTAGGTTGTGGCAAACTTATGTGTAACTCCTTATTTGGATATGAGTGCATCAAAATATTTGTTGCAGAAATGAGTGCCACCATCGCTGATAATTGCACGAGGTGTTCCAAACCGAGTGAAAATATTCTTTTTCAAGAATTTGATCACCACTTTTGAATCATTGGATGGTAGTGCAATTGCTTCAACCCATTTTGAGACGTAATCTACAGCAACTAAGATGTACAGGTTTCCGAATGATGGAACAAAGGGTCCCATGAAATCAATTCCCCAGACATCGAATAACTCCACTTCCAGAATGTTTTGCAATGGTCCTGTTGGACAAAATGACCCATAGCGTCACTATTTGTACAGATCATGGTGTTGTTGTACAAATTAACTATGTGACAAGGAAATTGCACTCTCATCATTTGTGATTAGATCACCATAAATGTATAAATGAAGAGAGGTCCATATGATTAGTTCCTGGATTGAGATGATGATGAGCGGAAAATATATCAATATTTACCGCCCCTTTTACTTAATATTTTGTTTAGTTTCTCGGGTTTGATGAACGTTTTGATATGTTTTATTTTATTTTGCAGATAAAATAATATCGGGACTCAATGAAATCATTTAGGACGAAATGTGGATCAAATAAGGGCAATTATTGGACTTGATATATTAATTTTGGAGATTGGAAACTTGAAAGGGCGTTTTTGACGAAGTGCAGTTTTGGAAATTCCAGAGTTTTGCGCATCTGTCGTATTTTGGGCATAACTATTTACTCAGATATCGGATTGAGCTGATTCAAGTTCCAGATTAATGAAGACTCAAAGATCTACAACTTGGAAAGAGAACATATTTTCAAATTCTGATGATTTCATGACCGAAATGATGAACCATCCAGAAGTGTGTGGAGTGTAATTATTAAAAGTCATTATCAATCATTTTCAAAGCAAAATATTAATTAATAAATAATTAATAAAAATTATCAAATCACCACCAAACAAGATAAGAAATTAGTGGAGAAATTATGGATTTGGTGGAGTAATTAGTGGAGAAATTAATAATGGATTTGGTGGAGAAATTGATTGATGATTTGATGGTGGCAAAACTTTGCCTATAAATACCAAGCCATTTCATTTGTAAAATTCATACTTTCTTCTTTGAAATTCTTAATGAATAAATAAGAAGATTGTATCTAGTTTGTTTATTTTTAGTTTTCAGTAATTAATTTTCAGTTTCGCACTTTCTTTTCTTTACTTTTCAGTTTTTACTTTCCGCAATTTACTTTTACGCACAATACTTTTCTTTCTTTAATTTTTCAGTTTTTACTTTTCAGTAATGAGGAGGTAACTTCCCCAGCTAGGGAAAGGTAATTCTTTTACTATTGCTATTTAGATTAATCTCCCTTAAATATAATATATTCACTATTTAAAATATTGACTTAAAAAGGATACCGCTATATTGGTCGGTTGGTAATTCATTTTAATCTGGTTTTAACCTGACTAATCAAGGATACCGCCAGATTGGTCGGTTGGTAATTAAACTTTCTTACCGCCTATATGGCAGGTTCATGGACAAATCTTTTTACCGCCTTAATGGCCGGTTGGACTTAATTTGACTTAATCAGGTTACCGCCTATATGGCTGGTTGGTAATGTTATCACAAGTTTATATATTATATTATGGGAGATATCTAATTAGTAGTAGTAGTAAAAGTAATTCTTTTACCTTGGCATTTTATTTTATTGTAATTTACTTTTCAGTATTTACTTTACCGCATTTTTACTTTATGTCTTTTATTTTCAAGTTTTTACTAGCCCTAGTTATGTGTTGTAACTAAATTATTTATCTAGGTTTGTGATGAATTTCAATATCACTGTTTTATAAGGGTTAGATTATAGGTTGGGTAATTTAAAGATTTATTTATTGAGTCTTAATCTTAATGCTTTTTATTAACTGGCCATTAATAAAATTGATTAGGTAAACTTAAAATGAACTGGACATAGGGATTTTAAGTTTAAGACCTTAGACTCAATAGCCCACGATCTTCCTTGAGGATAGATAACCCTTTAATAGATTTCCTTACAGGATAGGAATATACCTGTCGGGGGGGGTAGCCATAATTGGAACTTAATCTTAATGAATCCAGGTAATTTGGTCGACATAGACATATGGTTCAATTGAGTTATACTGGATATTTGTAGTTGACCATCAGAAGAGGCTTTTACATAATTTAGTGTTCCAGGTTAATAAATCAATATATTACCCAACTGTAAGATAACCACTTCATCTTTAAAATGATATTAAAAGAAATTACAACCCTAGATCTTTGTGTCTTTTGTTATTTTCCTTAGTATTTTCTTTTCTTTTTATTTATTTATTTATTGTGCAAAACCACATTCATTCAATCAATCAAACAATCATTCTCTTCTCTATTTAATTAGATATTTGTAAATAAATGATTCAATAATATAACAACAGTAGGAATTAAGTCCTCGTGGGATCGATATTTTTATACTACTTGAACGATACGTGCGCTTGCGTTATACGTGTGTTTACGCCGGTCAAGTTTTTGGCGCCGTTGCCGGGGACTTATTTATCTTTTACTATTAGTTTAGGTGTTAGATACGTTACTTGTATCTAATTTCTTTTTACTTATTGTTTTTGTTTTCTTGTGTTTCAGGTTCTCAGAAACTTCATGAGACGAACCAGAAGCTTTGAACTCCGACCGCTTGACCCAGAAATTGAAAGAACCATCAGACAGTTGAGAAGGGAAAGGCGAGAAGGCCAAGAAGCTTTATTCAACATGGAACCTGAACCTTTGAACGTTGCACCACCAATTCCCATTCGAGACAGAACCATCCGGTGGTTGAAAGACTCATTTCCTGTATTGTACTTCCTCCCTTACCAGCAAATGCGTGTGACATCAAAACATGCATTCAGATGATTCAGCACTCAGTTCAGTTCGGGGGGAATGCAACTGAAGATCCTAATGCCCACATCAGCAACTTCCTGGAAGTTTGCGGCACTTTTAACTACAACAGAGCATCAGAAGAAGCAATGAGACTGCGAGTTTTTCCATATTCTCTGAAGGACAGAGCTAAAGCTTGGCTACATTCACTACCAGCAGGTTCTATCACAACTTGGAACACTTTAGCCACCAAATTTCTTGCAAAGTACTTTCCACCAGCCAGAACCGGAAAATTGAGGAATGACATCACATCCTTTGTACAACAAGATTCAGAATCCCTCTGCGAAGCTTGGGAAAGGTACAAAGATTTACTCCGGAAATGTCCTCACCATGAGATTCCAAAGTGGCTACAAGTTCAGACCTTCTACAATGGACTTTCTGGAATAATGAGAACCACAATCGATGCTGCTGCTGGAGGAGCCTTGATGGCAAAAGGATAAGATCAAGCCTGGGACCTAATCGAAGAAATGGCCAACAACAATTCCTTGTGGCCAACAGAAAGGAGCATGATCCAAAGAATTGCAGGAGGATTTATGAAGTTGGAGTAAACACAACAGTGAATACCAGGCTGGATCAGATATGCAAATGTCTAGAAACACTTAGCACGCAAGTTGTGAACATCGCTGGATCCACAAGTTCACCATATGGAGGAGCACACAAGAACCAAACCAACATGAAGAGACGGTGAATTATGTCAACAATTTCAACAGACAAGGGAACAATTCATATTCCAACACCTACAACCCAGGGTGGAGGAATCATCCTAATTTATCATGGAGCAACAATTCAGGCCAACAGCAGAACTATCACCACCTGAATTCCAGCAACAGAACAAAGGCCAGGAGCAGGCAAATGAATCAGGAATAACAGAAGTGTTGACCTACTTGAAAACGATGGAAGCAAAACACGACTCTCAAGCAGCAAGATATGACACTATATTTCAAAGCCATTCAGCCTCTATCAAAGCACTAGAGAATCAAATGGGACAACTGGAAAATGCTCAGAGTTACAGACCGCCAGGTACCCTTCCTAGCAACACAGAGCCAAATCCAAGAAACATGGGGAAGGAGCAATGTCATGCCATCATGTTAAAAAGCGGTACTGAAATCAACAAAGATGTTGGAGCCAAAACAACTGCTGAGGAAGTTCCAAAAGAAACAAAGCAACAGATGGAGGAAAAAGAAGCAAAGGAAAAAGAACAGATCACTCCACCTCCACATTTTCCTCAACGTCTTCAGAAGAACAAATTGGACAAGTAGTTTTCTCGGTTCCTGGAGATCTTCAAAAAGCTGCATATCAACATTCCATTTGCAGAAGCGTTGGAACAAATGCCCACCTATGCCAAATTCATGAAAGATATTCTTTCACGAAAACGGAGATTGGGAGATTATGAGACAGTAGCATTAACAGAAGAATTGCAGTGCCATCATTCAGAGGAAACTTCCCCCAAAGTTGAAAGATCCTGGCAGTTTCACTGTTCCTTGCGTCATATGAGAACATGACTTTGGTAAGGCTTTGTGTGATTTAGGTGCAAGTGTTAACTTGATGCCTTTTTCTATTTTCAGGAAATTACAGATTGGAGAAACAATGCCAACTTCAGTCTCACTGCAACTTGCTGATAGAACGCTCGTATTTCCAAGAGGCGTAGTTGAGGATGTGCTGGTCAAGGTTGACAAATTCATTTTCCCAGCAGATTTTATTGTCCTTGATATGGAGGAAGACGCAGACGTGCCAATCATCCTTGGGAGACCATTCTTGGCTACAGGTCGAACCATTATTGATGTACAAAAAGGAGAATTAACCATGAGGGTACAGGACCAAGAAGTAACATTCAATGTTTTCAAGGCCATGAATTTCCCAGATGATGAAAAGAATGAGGAATGTTTCAGACTCGATGTGATACACAGTACCATTCAGAACTCCAATGCAATACAAAGTTCTACTGACAAACTTAAAACATGTCAATTGCCTGTGGAGCCTAAAGATAAAGCGTCTTTTGTACTGAAGGAGCCAATTCTTGCACTACAAGCAACAGAAGAGAAAAAGTTCCACCAACTCAACAAATTGGAGGAATTTCACAATCAGCCTTTTGAGGATGCCAAATTGTACAAAGAAAAGGGCAAGAAGAGACATGATGAGAAGTTAGTGCACATACAACTGGAACCAGGGCAGAAGGTACTGTTAAACAAATCAAGGGTGAAATTCTTCCCATGGAAGCCAAAATCACGGTGGTCAGGTCCATTTGTGATCACCAAAGTTTTACCAAATAGAGCCGTTGAGATACATGATCCTGACGCTAACAAAACTTTCAAGGTTAAAAACAAGCGTGTCAAGCACTACTGGGGAGAATCATTTGAGCGACAAAAAGAAAGTGTTACACTTTCAGATCCAGCTTAACGTTCGAGAAGCCAAGTCTGGCTGACGACTTTAAACTTAGCGCTAGCAGGGAGGCAACCCATGCAATTTGTGTATATATTATGATTTGGTGTGATTTAATTTGGTGTGTTTAGTTTTTGCAGGTTTAGTCATTTCACGATGGAAGAAGCTCTCGCAAATCTTCACAAGCAATTTCCTTCTCTCCCTCAAAAATCTCTGATGAAAGTTTACAAAGCTCACTTGGAACGGATGAGACTACTGATGATCAAAGGTATTCCTACTGACATTCGTTGGGTAATTGAAGCACGAGTCCGATTGGCAGGTGAGTCTTCTGACTCTTTTATTTCACATCTGCCTGGTTTTGAAGAAAGCACCTATGCAAAGAAACGTAGAGCTAAGCAAATGGGTGTTTGTTTCAAATGTGCACGATTTAATTGCAACACTCGTTGTCGTTCTTTAGGAATGGTGTCTGATAATCGCGAAGACAAAATTAACTTCATTAGGGATGGCTTGAGTAAGGAGTCTTTAGATGATATATCTTTAACTCTTGAGACACATAGCCATTCGCAAATTACATACACAATTCCAAAAGGAAAGACAACTGTTAAGTCTCGGGAATCTGACTCAAAAAGACCATGTTTGCCAATTTATAAGAAAATTGGATGGGAAGCTTGTCCCTGACGCATAAACGTCAATCAAGCCGTTCCTTTTCTTGTAAATATTATATCTCTTTGTCTTTTCTTAATAATTGTGATTTGTTTTGTTGTTTTCTTTTATTTTCTTAGATAGGATCCAACCCTTTTTGACCATATCACGATCTATTTTACTATTTTGTTACTAATCGTCCTTGGGAAGATACTAGTGCTATTTTTACTCACCCTTTTTCAGGTACTATAAATTCAGCCCGTCATTGCACTTTTGAAGGCATCCAGAGTTGAAAAAGAAATACAAAAAAAAAATATGGAAGCCACTTCAAGAAGATGAGTTGAAAACATCTGCGTGTTTTGCGGTAGTAGTGTTGGTACTAAGCCACAATACATAAAAGCAGCACAGGAATTGGGTCGAGTCTTAGCTGCAAGGAATATGCACTTAATATATGGCGGAGGAAATCTTGGACTTATGGGGATCGTTTCAAAGGCTGTACAGGAATGAGGCAGTCATGTTTTGGGAATCATCCCAAAACCTTTGGCAGAGGCAAATCTTATTGGATCATCAAACGGAGAGGAACTAATCGTGCCAGGTATGTCTGAACGATTAGTAGAAATGATTAACCGTGCTGATGCTTTTATTGCTTTGCCAGGTGGCTTGGGTGTTAGACATTATGTCCCATAGCGTCACTGTTTGTAAATGATATTGTATTATTGTACAAAATTAACTATGTGATAATGAAATTGCCTTTTGCCGTT
>SKCR01000886.1:0-28668 GCA_019454045.1 Zanthoxylum bungeanum
TATTGCAATTCCAGCGTGCACATTGGTAACAAACACCCATTTGTTTAGCTCTACGTTTCTTAGCATATGTGCTTCTTTCTTCAAAACCAGGCAGATTTGAAATAAAAGAGTCAGAAGACTCACCTGCCAATCGGCCTCGTGCTTCAATAATCCAACGAATTTCAGTAGGAATACCTTGATCATCAGTAACCTCATCCGTTCCAAGCGAGCTTTGTAAACTTTCATCAGAGATTTTGAGGGAGAGAAGGAAATTGCTTTTGAAGATTTGCGAGAGCATCTTCCATCTTGAAATGGACTAAACCTGTAAAAATTAAACACACAAAATAAACACACCAAATCACATTATATACAAAAATTGCATGGTTGACTCTTTGCTAGCGCTAAGTTTAAAGTCGTCAGCCAGACTTGGCTTCTCGAATGTTAGCGGGATCTGAAAGTGTAACACTTTCTTTTTGTCGCCCAAATGATTCTCCCCAGTAGTGCTTGACACGCTTGTTTTCAACCTTGAAAGTTTTGTTAGCGTCAGGATCATGTATCTCAACGGCTCTATTTGGTAAACCTTGGTGATCACAAATGGACCTGACCACCGTGATTTTGGCTTCCATGGGAAATTTTCACCCTGATTTGTTTCCATACCTTCTGCCCTGGTTCCAGTTGTATGCGCACTAACTTCTCATCATGTCTTTTCTTGCCCTTTTCTTTGTATAATTGGCATCATCAAAAGGCTGATTGTGAAATTCCTCCAATTCGTTGAGCTGGTGGATCTTTTTCTCTTCTGTTGCTTGTAGTGCAGAAATTGGCTCCTTCGTACAAAGACGCTTTATCTATAGGCTCCACAGGCAATTGACATGTTTTAAGTTTTTCAGTAGAACTTTGCATTGCATTGGGTTCTGAATGGTACTGGGTATCACATCGAGTCTGAAACATTTCTCCTTCTTTTCATCATCTGGGAATTCATGGCCTTGAAACATTGAATGTTACTTCTTGGTCCTGTACCCTCATGGTTAATTCTCCTTTTTGTACATCAATAATGGTTCGACCTGTAGCCAAGAATGGTCTCCCAATGATGATTGGCATGTCTGCGTCTTCCTCCATATCAAGGACAATAAAATCTGCTGGGAAAATGAATTTGTCAACCTTGACCAGCACATCTTCAACTACACCTCTTGGAAATATGAGCGTTCTATCAGCAAGTTGTAGTGAGACTGAAGTTGGCATTGTTTCTCCAATCTGTAATTTCCTGAAATAGAGAAAGGCATCAAGTTAACACTCGCACCTAAATCACACAAAGCCTTACCAAGTTATGTTCTCCTATGACGCAAGGAATAATGAAACTCCCAGGATCTTTCAACTTCGGGGGACGTTTCCTCTGAATGAGGCACTGCATTCTTCTGTTAATGCTACTGTCTCGTAATCTCCCAATCTTCGTTTTCGTGAAAGAATATCTTTCATGAATTTGGCATAGGTGGGCATTTGTTCCAACGCTTCGGCAAATGGAATGTTGATATGCAGCTTTTGAAGATCTCCAGAACCTGGAAAATTGCTTGTCCAATTGTTCTTCTGAAGACGTTGAGGAAAAGTGGAGGTGGAGTGATCTATTCTTTTTCCTTTGCTTCTTTTTCCTCCATCTGTTGCTTTGTTTCTTTTGGAACTTCCTCAGCAGCTGTTTTGGCTCCAACATCTTTGTTGATTTCAGTACCGCTTTTTAACATGATTGCATTACATTGCTCCTTCCCAATGTTCCTTTGATTTGGCTCTGTGTTGCTAGGAAGGGTACTTGACGGTCTGTAACTCCGAGCATTGGCTAGTGGCCCGATTTGATTCTCCAGTGTTTTAATAGAAGCAGATTGACTTTGAATTAATGCTGCTTGGGATTGAAACATAGCATCATATCTTGCTGCTTGAGAGTCGTGTTTTGCTTCTAACTTTTTCAAGTGGGTCAACACTTCTGTTATTCCTGATTCATTTGCCTGCTCCTGGCTTCTGTCTGTTCCTGGAATTCAGGTGGTGGATAGTTTTTTGTTGTTGGCCTGAATTGTTGCTCCATGATAAATTAGGATGATTCCTCCTCCCTGGTTGTAGGTGTTGGAATATGGATTGTTCCCCTGTCTGTTGAAATTGTTGACATAATTCACCGTCTCTTCATTTTGGTTTGGTTCTGGTGCTCCTCCATATGGTGAACTTGTGGATCCAGCGATGTTCACAACTTGCGTGCTAAGTGTTTCTAGACATTTGCATATCTGATCCAGCCTGGTATTCACTGCTGTGTTTGCTCCAACTTCATAAATTCCTGCAATTCTTTGGATCATGCTCCTTTCTGTTGGCCACAAGGAATTGTTGTTGGCCATTTCTTCGATTAGGTCCCAGGCTTGATCTCTTCTCCTTTTGCCATCAAGGCTCCTCCAGCAGCAGCATCGATTGTGGTTATCATTATTCCAGAAAGCCCATTATAGAATGTTTGGACTTGAAGCCATTTTGGAATCTCATGGTGAGGACATTTCCGGAGTAAATCTTTGTACCTTTCCCAAGCTTCGCAGAGGGATTCTGAATCTTGTTGTACAAAGGATGTGATGTCATTACTCAATTTTCCGGTTCTGGCTGGTGGAAAGTATTTTGCAAGGAATTTGGTGGCTAGAGTGTTCCAAGTTGTGATAGAACCTGCTGGTAGTGAATGTAGCCAAGCTTTAGCTCTGTCTTTCAAGGAGTATGGAAAAACTCGCAGTCTCATTGCTTCTTCAGCTGCTCGGTTGTAATTGAAAGTACCGCAAACTTCCAGGAAGTTGCTGATGTGGGCATTGGGATCTTCAGTTGCATTTCCTCCAAACTGCATTGATTGCTGAATCATCTGGATGCATGTTTTGATGTCACCCGCATTTGCTGGTAAGGGAGGAAGTACAATACAAGAAATTAGTCTGTCAACCACCGGAATGGTTCTGTCTCGAATGGGAATTGGTGGTGCAACATTCAAAGGTTCAGGTTCCATGTTGACTAAAGTTTCTTAGCCTTCTGGCCTTTCCCTTCGCAACTGTCTGATGGTTCTTTCAATTTCCGGGTCAAGCGGTCGGAGTTCAAAGCTTCTGGTTCGTCTCATGTAGTTTCTGAAAACCTGAAACACAAGAAAACACGACAAAAAGTAAAAAGAAATTAGATATAAGTAAAGGTATCTAACCCCTAAACTAAGAGTAAAAGATAAATAAGTCCCCGGCAACGGCGCCAAAAACTTGACCGGTGTAAACACACACGTATAACGCAAGCGCACGTATTGTTCAAGTATATAAAATATCGATCCCACGAGGACTTAAAATCAAAACTATTAATTTTATGAGGTCAAATGATTACTAGTATCTAACAGGTTGATTGTTTGATTTGAAATGGTGACGATTCTAAATTTAAAAGCAAGTAAATAAAATTGTCGAAAATAGGTTTTAAGAAAATTCAATATTAAAAACTATCTAGGGTTGTGATTTCTTCCAATATCATTTTAAAGATGAAGTGGTTATCTTAAAGTTGGGTAATATATTGATTTATTAACCTGGAACACTAAATTATGTGTGAGCCTCTGTCGATGGTCAGACACAAATACCCAGTTTAACCCAATTGAACCATATGTCTATGTCAACCAAATTATCTGGATTCATTAAGTTTAAGTTCCAATTATGGCTACCCCCCCGACCGACAGGTATATTCATATCCTGTAAGGAAATCTATTAAAGGGTTATCTATCCTCAAGGAAGATCGTGGGCTATTGAGTCTAAGGCTGAACCTAAAAAAAATCCCTAGTCTAGTTCATTTTAGATTTACCAGATCAATTTTATTAATGGCCAGTTAATGAAAAAACATTAAGTTTAAGACTCAATAAATAAATCTTTATATTACCCAAGCTATAATCTAACCCTTATAAAACGGTGATATTGGATTTCATCACAACCCCAGATAACTAATTTAGTTACAACACATAACTAGGGCTAGTAAAAACTTGAAATAAAAGACATAAAAAATACGGTAAAGTAAATACTGAAAAGTAAATTACAATAAAATAAAATGCTAAGGTAAAAGGAATTACTTTTACTACTACTAATTTAGATATCTCCCATAAAATAATATATAAACTTGTGATTCTTTTTCCAACCAGACATATAGGCGGTAACCTGATTAAGTCAAATTAAGTCCAACCAGCCATAAAGGCGGAACCAAAATTAAATTACCAACCGACCAATCTGGCGCTATCCTTTATTAGTCAGGTTTAAACCAAATTAAAATGAATTAGCAACCGACCAATCTGGCGGTATCCTTTTTAAGTCAATATTTTAAATAGTGAAAATATTATTTTTAAGGGAGATTAATCTAAATAGTAACAGTAAAAGAATTACCTTTCACCCTAGCTGGGGGAGTTACCTCCTCATGGTAAATAATAAAAACTATAAAAAGTAAAAAGTAAAAATTAATTACTATATTAACAAAACGTAATTAAAATTAATTACAAAACTAAAAAAACTAAAAATTAAAAGAAAGTAGAGAGAGAAACTCTCTCTTTAGATAGAATATAGAGAGAGAGTGGTGCACTGAATTCTGAAATCTCGAGCTCAATTTATAGGCCTCGGTAGGCTTCCAGCTCCAGCGTCGCGACGCCAGGGCCCTCAGCGTTGCTACGCCAGCTTTTGTCGACGTGGCAAGCTCTGGTTCATCTGTTTGAAGATTCTGGATAAGCTGATAAGGTGACACATGCGAGGTGGTTGGGCTTCAATTATTGTGACACATGGCGGCTTCTGATTGGTCGCTGAGATTCTTATCCGCCACGTGTCATATAAGGATTAGATACTCAATGATTGATGCTGACGTGGCGGTGACGTGGCGATGACGTGGCGACATGTGGGAAAGAGACTGTCGGCACTGCAGGATTGCGACACATGGCACTTCCTGATTGGCTGATGATGATGTGGCACGACACGTGGCAATGTTGACTTGTTGACTTGCTGACGTGGCCGATGACATGGAGACACGTAGGATGCCACGTGGCACACGTGGCGATGATGACTGTCGGCACCGTAGGATGCTGACACGTGGCACGACACATGTTAGCAGATCGGCTGTGATGGTGACACATGGCACGGCGTATTTTAGCAAAGTCAAACTTTCTCAGATTCTGATTTGTGGACCCGGCGCACGTTAGCACTGTTCGGCGCACTTTAGGCGTCGCGATGCGGAAGGTCTTGGCGTCGCGACGCTGACAATTTATTGAAATGTCTATTTCGTCCAATTTTCACTGTTTTGGCCCAAATCACCTCCAGAATGAACTGAAACTTTATTTATCTACAAAATAACACAAAACACATCAAAACATTCAGAAAACTGAAGAAACTATTCAAAATATTAGGTGAAAATGAGTGGGAAATAGTGATATAAATACCACTCATCAATAGCCGCTTGTTTGTTTTCCTTAATCTATATTAGATAGAATTAAACTTTTAATTCACTGCACACATATTTTGATATGTTATCTGACTTGACTCTTGGTTGCAGTTATTCTAGAATAGGTTCTAGATACTACTAGACTACAATATTTTTAGATTGGTCTAAACCATTGGGAACTATTGTTTCGATTTTCTTGAAAAATCAAGTGGTTAATGACTTAGTTTCTAAGTCATGATAGATAATCTAGATAGATATCCCTTTTAGGATATAATACTTTAGAGATAATAGTTTCTTATGCAGTAAGAATTGACTTGAATTAGTTCATGTCTCGAGATTCTTGACTGGTATTAAGAAAGCCCCATTAGGTATTTGTTTATCTAGTAATGACGTTTCTTAGGTTTAATGACCTTTATAGGCAATATGTCTGACACAATTTGCTAATAAATTATTTGCAATTGTTGTGAATAGTTGAATGCAAATAGTAAACAAAAAGAAAGGAGATGCGTATAGTTGTGTATAGAAAATATCGATTTTCACAATACTACAACCATATGTATTGAATACCAGATCTCCCATCTAGTTATTTAAAAATATTAGTTAACGATTGTTTTGATATTTGATATCGGAACTCGCGACTATTGGATAGTTACTTGTTCTTTATAAACAATTGTTATATATTTTAAATATAACTAGTAGTGTCATTGACGTAGAGATAAACATTAAGAAAAATTATTCGGTAAAATAAATAATTTAGAACGATGCTTTATGAGTTTAATCACTTAAGCATTAGATGTTTATTCCGTATGGTAAATGATGGTTTGATACAAGATCACACCACACATCCTTATCCATTTAATAAATATTGTATTTAGGAAGGTGATTAAAATCTCGTTTAACCAATGATTTGTCATTGGACCACCAGATTCATTAAACTGATACATTAAATGTATGTAGTTTTAATGAATTGTAATTTCTTAAGGTAGTTTTCTTTACATCATAACTTAGTTTATGAATTGTCATAACTTAGTTACGTGTTTCTGAAAGAACACTTATTGAACGTCTTGAAATGATCAAGAACTTTCAATCTGTTCTGATGAAACATAGGTTGAACATTTTTGACTTGTTCAAATATATTCAATCTGAAGTTTTTTGAGAACTTTATCCTTAAAATTCATTACAAGTCTTTGAACTATTCAAAGATCTTTGATACGATCAAACAGATGAATTTAAAGCAATTAGTTCTAAGGTTATTCAGTGAATATGATTCATATTAAATATTATTCTTCCACGATTCCATCTTGATGGAATTGAGTAGTGGGAGCAGTCGAATCTTATATGATTTGATTTATTTGATATTGAATGTTACTGAATTAGTTTCAATACTCTTGGGGATATGCTCCAGTAATACTAGTTCATCTTTTTAATTTACGTTCCATTAATTTCTACAGTTACATATATGACATGTATAGATTGAAAATCTGAATCTTGAAAAGTTTGAGATTTGAATATTTCTTTTATATAATAGTTATATAATGGAAATTACTTACATCTCGGAGGTATAAGTAAAATTTTATCATTTATTCTATTTTATAGAATATTGTATTCTATTTGATAGAATATCTTTCCTACGATCCTAAGTAATAAAATCGTTTTATCACTTGGTGTGTAACATTGGATGTTAACAATTGTAGAAAAGACTTGACTTATTGAAGTCAAATGTGAGAATGATAAATTATAAATGGAACTACGTAATTAATAAGATGAAACAACCCTTGTACATCTTCTATATAAGTCTAATACGATATCAGAATCATTTACGAGTATTTAATACTTAATGGTTCTGTTGTTTTCTTACCAAAGAAAATTATCCTATAACTTATAATGGAAGCGATATTTGATAACGATTCTGGAAGTTCATCATTGAACCATAGATCTAAGATTGTTCTTAGCTTACTACGATCAAGTTTTGAACTTGATTAAGCTTTAATTATGAATTAGTTAATGATTTGTGCAGCAAAAGCAGTGTGAGCTTATTAAAGGTTTGACCTTTATAGTATGATAGTGAGAAAAGTTATACTCAGCAATCTATTGTAGATTCTGAGAAAACTTGTCTATAGTCACGCTAATTAAACAATTAAAGATATATTGGTTAATGTTGATATTAAACTGTTCATTTTAGCTAAAGAATGTAAAATGGCGTTTTTGAATGACTTATTCAGATAAGAGATCAGTTGTGATTTCTTTGTTTGAAGAGTTCATTCTGGAATGGCCCTAGAGTTTGTGTTCTGCTGAGATCGCAGTTTAGTGTTCTAGCTTATAGAGCCTATTGTAGACTCGGATAAGTCTTCCATAAATTCGTGTTCTCTATTTTTGATATCAGTCAGATTGTCTGATCTTGTCAAAGAATAGAGAATACATATGTGATTGAAAGGTTAGTGAGAGCGTACAAATTACTTTTTAGTGTTATATATCCTAACAACATTATCATGATTATAGTAATAATGAGATGTTTGTAAGGTAAAAGGTTTACCTAAGTCTTCTTTACTCCATGAAAGCAGTGGGAGTAGTCTATGTTATATTTGATATAAAGTTTTATATAAGATATAAAACTAAGAGACTTGTGAGATACTCCTATTAGTCGTGCATTAGATATGATCTAATAAAAGACACAACAAGGCTATCTGTATGACATTTAGTATAACTGTTTGACAGTTAATGTGTGTCTTGTATATAGTATTCATCTTTCGTAAGGATGATTTCTTTTTCGAAAGAAATATTGATTAGAATGTCTAATCAATATTATGTATCATTTGATAATGACATAATGAATACTTTCTTATGTGCGATTAAAGATATCGATTTAATCGTAATTGTTACGAGTTATTTTGATATCATATAGACTATATGATGGATCTTGAAACACGTTTTTTGTGATCTTTGAGATATTAAGAACGAGTTTCTAATTCATGGAGAATACAGTCTGCAACCATTAGGGTCATATTAGTTTTGAGACTAATTATGACGTTAGACAGTCTACGTCATAAAGAGTCACAAAAGATGCAGTGGGAGTGTCACGAATGATTCTACTATTCAGTGGAATTAGATGCAACTTATCAAGTATTGACTTATGAAGTTGCATAGTGACCTTATAAATTAGAAGTTTTGAATTGTTGTTGTGCTTGCGATTGTCTTCATAGTATTTAGGATTTGATCCCTAAATACTTGGACAACTCAGTAGTTGTAGCACAATATTGATGTAGCATCAGAGTCATATTAATGTATAATTTAGATTCTACAAAATATGAATGATGCTGACTATGGGAAAGGATGGAGTTTGTTTGACAAACTCAATATGTAATAGCGGACCTACTTCTTGTTGCCTACCTCTTAAGTGCTAGGTAAGCTTTTGAGAGCCATGAGTATACGATACACATTGAGATGTGTATATGATACTATGGATTGGCACTAGAGCAAGTGGGAGAAATTTTTGGGGTTGGTGCTTAGAGCGCCAATCCGGACCGTATTTATGTCTGATTCATGAATATGAACATCCCATTTTTCCATAATATTACTTTCTTAGTGGTTACACCTCTTGTTTTATATATACGTATTCGATCTGATTACGATTAGATTGAAACTAAATGTGGTTTAGTGATATATATATATATATATATATTATATAATATATTATATATATATATATATATATATATATATATATATATATATATATTAGACAAAGGCCCGATAATATATAATGCAGTACACAGTTACAAAGGTAGTTTGTAATTGACATTGGGAAGTGTCACTGCTAAATGTATATTATCAAATATAGTTCCTGGTCAAGATTCACTAACACGGGTCGGTTAGTCAAATCTGTTTAGACCAGTACATGTCGTATATCGAGACTTGGTCCGATGGTTTATCCCAATGAACCATGAGTCTAGGGAGACTCGTATAGACATGTATGTGTTTATAATAGATAAACATTGAACGACTCACTGAAGATTCTTAATGGATGGTACACCAATGTCAATAAGAATATTCTCGGGTTGAGTAGCATAATAGTCCTTCGACATGAGATACCACTGTGGATGTATGAGACATCCTCCACACTTAGATGGTAGTCACGTCACTGATCTATTTAGATCAGACCTCCGCATGTTCGTTGGGTGTGGACCGATCCTTAGGATATCTTGTGTGTGTCAAGATAGGATCCGTCAGTTCTGTGTACGGAGCATAGGTAGTCCATATGTGATTAGCAATCAGTTAAATCTATGGCCATAGTATACTTCGGAAGTGAGTTCCGAATGTTATTTATAGATTGCTAATAGAAACGTCGACGGGATATTACCTATAGAGATTTGACGTTTACATCTATATCTCTGGTATAATCCGGATACCTGTGACGGAGGGATTATACGTATGCAATGACTTCGACCTGTATGATTCAGCTAGTTTATCTGTGGTCGTCATAATTTACGGGTGGGTAAATTATGGACACGAAATTGGATTTTGTGACGGATATACCTGAATCTAGAGAGTCTCACTAATGAAATATACTCTTAGAGCATTAGGGCAACTTTTATAAATAATGATGATTATTTATAAATCGTTTAAACGTTAAACGAAAAATACATGCGAACGGGCCGAACCGTCATTTCCTAATTAATGTGTATTTGTATTTAATATATGATATTATTAAATACACATTAATAAATTTTCAAATAAAGGTATTTGACATATATCATTAATATCTGTATTTGAGATATTTAAAGTAAATATAATACATATATTTGAGATATTGTATTTAATTAATTATTTAATTATTTAATTGTTAAATGATTAATATAATTAAAATATAAATATCTCACCAAATGATAAAGTGAGGAAATTATTATAAGTGTATATTGTTGACTTATACATTAAAGGAAAAGGTTGTTAAAATGGTTTTGACTACTAGGATATTTGTTTTAATAAGTTAAAATTGAAAATATCCTTATCCTTTTTTCTTACCAAATTTCGGCCAAGACCTTAAATAAATATAAGTGTTATATTTTTGAGTTAATTTTGTTGACTTGTTGATTATTCATTGAAGTTGTAATGATAATGGATGCAAGTTGATAGGCTAACTTTAATTGAAACAAAAATGTATCTAGATATTTTATAAACACCATAAATTTCGGCCAAGGTAAATTTTGGGGAGTATATATTGTTTTGTTTCACTTTTAGGGTTTAACAAGTTCATTAGATATCAAATAAAACATAAATGAAGATGAGAGAAAAACTTGAAGGCCTAAAGAAGAAAGCTTGGAAAAATCATGTTTTTGTAAGTTTTTCTTCAAAGTCTTCAACATGAAATATGTTTCTAACATGTTTATCTTCATTTTGTGATGCTTTTATGTTATCTCTACTCTTATAGTTTGTGTTTTTATGGTTGTGATCTTGAATGAAAGATTGATGCATATAAGTAAGTTTGAAATTGTTTCAAAGCACTTTTGATATTTAGAAAATCCAGTTGCCATTCTAGAGTTGGTAAGCCACTCCTTGGTGACCTAGAATTTTTCTAGAGTTGTTTAAAAGTGGTGAGGCTAGATTGGTGAAGTATTGAATGGATTTAAGTTTGGATTTTAAAGATTTGGTAAAATTGCTCAATTTGATGAAATTAAAAATTAGGGTTCATAACCTTCTCCAAATTTGGGATTTTCATATATGTGATGTATTATGGTATGAATATGATGCATGTAAAATTTTAGGTTAATTGGATTTGATCTTGGCATGTTTTGAACAAAGGGACCAAATTGTAATTAATTGGAAATTTGGGGTGCTCACGACAATTGATCAAAAATTGGGGATTTGTGTGAAATCTGATTTTGATGCATTAGATGTGTTGAAAATCATTTTAGAAATGATTTAGAATCATCCAAAATTGTATTTGAACAACTTTTGGACTAAAATGATCAATTTACAAAGTTTTGGGGTAATTCGGTAATTACCAAGATATTTGAATCTTGTGTAATTTTTTCAGAATTTGATAATTGTATAATAAATAAATAAGTTTATTTAATTGATCCAAAAAAAAAATTTGAAATCGGAAAATTTTGATTTTCCACTATTCCGCTGCGTTACCGATATTCCCCCTTCAAACCCCAACACCAGTATGGCAAGAGGTGTTTTCTAGACAGATGTTAATATAAGACAAACATTACGTATAATTGCTAGCCAAGAAGGTATCTAGTGTGGATTAGTTACAATAGTGTCAATGATTACCCTTGTAAACAATTACCTAGAATAAAGGCAGAATGAGAAGAGACCTGGCTACATGAGATACAAGCATCCTTAGAGACGTAGAAGTACTATATGTGAAGGATTCATATGTATACTCAGAAATTTCATACGACATTAGTACCACTTATATACGAAGGTATTTCTTAAATAAGCCGATTGGAATAATTCCTGTGTAGATTGGAAACCCTGAATAAGGACTAGTGGTTCAATTTCAATAATTGCGAGTGCGATCATACTAGAAAACAAGTGCATCAACTTCATTTAGGAACTTATAAGTTAAGTTGTGTTTAGGTGGAAGCAATAATGAGACAAAGTAAAATACAATCATAAGGATATCAGATGGAAATAGGTGATTCAATTGAGCACGAGAATAAGAGGTTTCCAGAAGTCATAGCACCGAGCTCTTTAGTAGAATAGAAAAAAGAAAGCAAAGAAGATAAGAGTAGCAGAGACTAGATATCTTCAAACCAGGACATATCTAAGGATTTGAGCCTCAGAAAGAGGATTCGAAGACGAATCATATTTAGGGGGGAGAATTTGTAACATCCCGGTAATCCCAACAACTACTAAGATATGGAAGACATAGTACATGATATAAATCGTATTCAAGCATATATGTGTTTGAGAAATTACTTATCGGACTTTCGATAAATCCTCGCAGTTCCAATGTGGAATTCAATCAAGATTAAATCTGGATAGCCTATGGTATTTGGGCCATAACATTTTTATACGAACTCTGATTTTTATTAATTTTATATTGTCGAAAAGATAAAACCAAAACCTATAACTTTAGCGTTTATTATTTTTCCAAATTCAAATCAGAAACATGTCAAAAATCCAGTTCAATAGATAGTTCCCATGGACCTATCTAGAGAATTCTCAAAGTTTCTTCATTTAAATCATTTACAATCAGCTCCTAGTATAAAAGGGAATATATTATAGCATTTCTAACTTTTTGGAGAAAGAAAGAAAAATGAGAAAGAGAAGAAAAAGGGAGAGGAAGAAGGAAAGGAAGAGGGGAAAATCATTTTCCACCAAAAATCAAAGAATAATCAAAGGTAACTCAATCCACCACAAGCCTAGGAAGAAGAAAAAGGAGCTTCGAGGCTATAATTGTGAAGAAATAATTTAATTCAATGTAAGAAAAACTTAACCAAAATTTGAAATGTTGATGATTTGATGATTAAGAAGTATTTTTATCTTGAGTTTGATGATGTATAAGTAAATATTGAGTTTAGAAAGTAATGTTTTATGAAACCCCTAAATTATGAAATCTCTAGGCCTTAAACTAGGTTGGGGTTTAGGGAATGAATGTTGGGATGATATTAGAAGAGTTTGTTGATGATGAATTGTATACTTGTGATTGTATTAGGTTTAGGGAATGAATGTTGGGATGATATTAGAAGAGTTTGTTGATGATGAATTGTATACTTGTGATTGTATTAGCTAGTGTGTTGTTGTAAAATTGAGAATGGAGTTGAAAATTTGATGTTAGGTCCTGAAATCAAGCCAGCGTCGCGACGCGTACTGGAAAGTTGCTCTCTATTTCAATTTTTTTTGTGAGCATCGCGATGCCAAAAGGTAAGAGTCGTGACTCAGAAACAGAGGAAGCTCACTGCCTCGGTTCTTTTTTTAGGAGTCGTGATGCTTAGCTCTTAGTGTCACGATGCGTGTGGGAGTCGTGATACCCAGACCCTAGCATCGCAACGCGAAACCATCAGATGTTCATTCTCACAACTACTTGTGTAAGCATCGCGATGCCCTTTGGCCAATGTCGCGGCGCGTGACCATTTTTTCAGAAAATAATTTTAGCCATTTTTGTTTCATCTTAGGGTATTAGAGGCCTCCTTATGTTATCAACAAAATTCATGATTGAATACTAATTAAGTTTATCAATTATAGATCATCGCAGGAGCTGCAATTTCCTTCGGCAAAGTGATATCGCCAGATTCCAAATCAGTGAGTGGATACTCTCTTTTTAAGTTGACTTTTCATTTATAATGTTTTAAGTACAGAACTATTTTTACGCATGTAGGGCGTTAGCTGATTTTATTTCAGTTATTTCATGAAAGGGATGTTTTAAGAAGTATGAGTTTAAAAGTATGATTTTATGATTTTTTTTTTTGGAGTATATGGGAAAAAAAACCCACCTCAGACTGTAACCTATGGAATTGACGGATAACATGTCCATATATAGAGCATGACTGGGTGGACGATGATACATAACTCCCCCAGATCCTAATTTCAAGGCTAGAGGGATGACGATACGTAACCCCCCTTAACCCTAGTTTCAAGGTCATGTAGTATCATGGATCAGTACTCATGGCTCTAGTTCAGTGGCTTGGAGGATGACGATATGTAATGCCCCAAGACCACTAGTTAGGCGTATGGGGGGACGGCGGTACCTAACGCCCCCATGCATCAAGTTTTCAGCAGATTTTCAGAAACATGGTTTTCGGTGTGATGATTTCAAGAAAGAGTTATCAGAAGAAACAATTTTATAAGGAATTCAGAGTGATACAAAAGAAATGTTTCTAGAAAATTTAACAGAAAGAGATTTGATTTTTAGACAAGAAAGAGTTTTCAGAAAAGAGAGTTTTCTTGAAAGGTTTCAGTTTTACACCAATAAATTTCGAAAGTACTTTAGTTTTTCATCTTAAACCGTCAACTCACTAGATTATTTAAACGATCTACCCCGCAATTTTTTATATTTTATAGGTATACTCAGAGAACGAGCTCGAGAGGATGGATATTGAAGGCAGTCACTAGGGTGTATGGTCTACCAGATAGAGTAAAGAGTTACAGTCCATTTAGAGTCAAAGTGAAGTTGAATGCATATGCTACTGTTGTATCAGTCATATGGAGATGATGATCACGCAGGGATACATAACTAGTACTCTAAGTGTTATAGCCATCGAGGAAGTATGACTAGGTCATGACTTTCCGATCATAAAGAGACTAGTTTCTAGTGATCCGTTATATGCTTCGTACGGGGCAGACACAAACTCCAGCCCTAGGCCTAGCATGTGACATCCGATACTGGATCGTAATGCGCAATACTATGTATACTACGCCTGACAAAGATCTTGTATTTCCTAAAAGAATATTTATGGAGAATTAGGTAGGCACGGTGCTTTGCTAGAAGCCAACCATGTCTTGTAAATCGGTACGAACGTAGTACTAGGTACGCACGTGCTCGGATAGTCCGATGACCAAATTTACTGCCAACATATCCAGGGATCTCTTGGGTCGCCTCCCAAAGATTCACCGATGATATTTGACTCGAACAAAATTAATATGGGATTAATTATGAGAGAGAAAGTTAATCTGGGATTAATTACGATAGTAATTAATCTGAGATTCATTCGAGAAGAAGAGAGAACGCGATTAATTTGGAATTAATAGGTAAAATAAATTTAATAGTTAAATTGTAATTTTCTATTTAATTTTTTGGGCTTAAATAATAAATTAAATATATTAATTGAAATTAGATTTCAAAGCGGAATTAAAATTGGATTTTAATTCGTGCGAACGAATTAATTTAAAATTAATTCGTAAGCGACTTTCGTAATAATTTTACTAGGCATTATTATTTAATTAAATTAGATTTAATTAAGTCGCGATAGAAAATTCGTTTAATCAGATTAAACGAACCCGTGACCAAAAGTGTGTTGTGTAAGTAATTTGAATTTTGAAGTCAAAGTGGTGGGACCCACTCCCTTACAACAACTAGTCACTTTTTGATGGAAGTTGTTGGGATAATAAATTAGATTTTACTAACCCATCACACCTACCAACAAAAAGATATACAACTAATGAATTTTTGGAAATATTGATTATTATCTCTCTTTCCCACCTTTGGCCGAAAAAGCAATTTTGCTTTTCTTTTGAAGAATGGCAATTGGCCTCTGACTTGTCATTTTTTTTTTGGCCAAAAGGCAAAAATCAATTGGCTTCTCTTTTGAAGAATTGAAATGACCTCTGACTTGCTCAATTGGTCGAATGGCCTCTGACTTGCTCATTTGGCTGAATGGCCTTATTTCAACAAGGCCAATTGTTTCATCTCTCCAGGCCGAATTGTTGCTTCTCTTGGAGGGCAAAATTATGCCTCTTTTGTTCTAGCTAACACCAATAGGAGTCAAGTGAAGGTGATAGGGATACTTACCCTTGAGTTGGAATCAACAAAGAAAGCTTGGAGCTTCCTCACATCCATGAAAAGTTTTGAAAGTCAAAGTCGATCAATGTAAGTTAATTCCACAACTTCTTGATTTATTCACACACTAATCACGCTTAGAGATCCTGTGGCATGTCTAGGACACTAACAATGGTATCAGAGCGAGATCTAAGCTTGATTTGGATTTAGGTTTCTTAGACTTTAATTTGGGATTTTTGGCTTGGAGCTTGATTTGCCTAAATTGATGGTCAGGTTATGTTTATATGATGTTTAATTGGATTTGTGCATCATTGATTTTGTGTAAAATTGATTAGATTAATTTTCCCTAAAATCTATATCATGGCCGAATATACCCTAGATGAACTCATTGTGGAATTTTGGAAATTGACAATTGGATGTGTTAAATGGCATGATAGAAATATTGAATGTTGATTTAAATTGGATTGAAATCAAATTGAATGATTTTTTATTACTTTTTCCGTGAGCTATGCATGTTGTTGGAGGATTGATTTTTCCCCATTTTATGTTGGACATGAATTTGGGTATTATGCATGATTAATTGGATTAAATTGATGTTTTGGAAACATTAGGTTAATTAATTAATTATGGTAATTCCACTTTAATTGAATTAATTTGTAATTTGGAATGGTGTATTAATTTAATTTGTTGGTATTGGGCTAATGGGGTTGGTTGGGCCAAATTTTGGTCTTGGATCATATTTGGGCCTAAAACCATTTCCATAAAGTCCAAAATATGACATTGGGCCTTTAATAATTTAATTGGGCCTAATGGGCCTAAATTGATTTTATGGCATAGGGTGATTCCTAACTTGGGCCTTGGCATCTTGGGTTTGATCCATAATGGCCAAAGCCCATGCCTAAAGAATTAATTGAAAGCCCATTGAACTTTAATTAAATAGTATTGGATGCTAATTGGGCCTTTGAGACCCAATTGGATTGGATTTGGAATCAAAATCCTTAAAGGCACTTTTAAAAGTGTAGTTATTTAATTTGGAATTAAATATGAATTAGCATTGGATACAATTTAAATTGGATTTAAAATTATAGTTCGATATAATTCAAGAATACATACTTTGAGTATTTATTATTAAATGAGTTGGACTCGCGCAAATCAAATCATTGTTTGAACATTGGATGGTCATTAATCAAAGATTAATTAATTGGATTAGATTGATTGATAACATGCTTTGTGTGAATACTTGGATGTATTGTATGAATAATATATATCTGATGGATATTAGATGGGGGAGGTAAATTTGGGAAATTGTTGTAATAAATTTATAATTTATTTAAATGGACCTGTGTGTCCAGCCTATTATCTTTATTCTCTTTGTATTTCTCTTATCACCAATTCCCCTCAATGCAAATGAGGTTTCTTTAGAAGTATTATGTAATTGGGTAGAAGTAAGAATAATGCTAGCTTAATGGTGTATGATGAGACCTAATTAAAGATAATAAATTGGTTGCCAATTTACGTGAAAAACCCTCATCAAATATTAAGCGTTTTTCCTTCCATTGAGTGATTCTCTCTCAAGATCCAAGATTGGCATTGGTTTGTTGGCCAAATTCAAGACCTTTGTCCATCGCGGATGTGTTTGAACCGCGTAAGCTTTGTTCCATATTGTATGTCTTGGGCAGTTGTGACTTGTTGGCCAAATTCAAGGTCACTTCTTTTTCATCGACTTCGATTACGAAGCTTTCCCACTGTCAATGGGTCGCGCTTAACTAGAATCATTAAGCTTGTTGAGCCAAAGCCAGGGATTAGTTGATTTAGAGGAAAAAAGTTAGGAAATATATTGGATATATTTACATATTTCAGATATATGTTTCGGACTTGGAGGTCCACCTACTAGATCTAGGAATTGGATGGGATCCAATTGATCTTAGAGATCTACCTAGTTAAGTTTCATACAGCTTGTTGGCCAAAGTCAAGGTTGTGTGTTATTTAACGGGATCCTAGCCCACTAGGAAACTAGGTTTCCCGAGTTCTCCACAGAGGGTTAAAGGCTCGTCGAAAAATAGTGGGAGGCGAGTATTAAATTTGCAAATTCGTTTAGATACTTTCCAATACGCACTCATTTTATTTTTTCGTCATTAAAATATAAATATATTAGTTGGACTAATATTCAATTGTTGTTTTAATTGAACAATTGGACTGTATTCAAACTACTTCATTTGTAGTTGGTTATATAGTTTGACTATAGTAGTCAATACATTTGAAAGTAACCAATCAAATTGTAGTTAATTATATAGTTAGACTATAGTAATCATTACATTAGATTGTACCCGAAATCGTTGATTGGATAGTTGGACTATAGCAATCAAGATGATTGAAAGATTAGCGACAAAGGACATAATCCTGGGGAAAATGTCTTTAACATCTTTAATTTTCAGATTGGGAATAGAACCTCAGGATAGTCCTGGGAGCTGAGAAATTATTCTATTTGATAGAGAAACCTTTCGGTCCTGAGCCCGGAGTTGAGCGAATAGTAGAGCATGAGCATAGAAAGACTCATTGTGATGATAACTTTAGTGCTCAATCCGTTATGCACAACCATAGATTTTTAAAAGGCAAAAAGGCTTCTGGGGTGTGAAGAAAAGGGCAAGGCTAAATCGTCACAGTCTTCTGGGAAGAAAAAGGACATATCCCAAGATGTCTGCCTAAACTGTGGCAAACGGGGTCACTAGAAGCGTGACTACCGTATGGACAAGGCAGACATGAAGGAAGTGAAGACTGGCAAGGCTCCGACTTCAGGTATGTTGTTATAAACATGACCACTACTAGTTTTAAAATTAGATTTTGATACTGGATGTGGTACATACATATGTACTGATGTGCGGGATCTGCTAATTAGCAGGAGACTGGCTTCAGATGAGATCGACCTACAAGTCGGAAAAAGGACGAGAGTCGCTGTTTTGGCCATAGGAACCTAAGTTTTGGAACTGCCCTTTGGGCAAATACTTAAATTAGGAAACTGTTATAATGTACCTAGTTTGACTAGAAACATTATCTATATATCTAGTTTAACCCATTAGGGGTATACTTTTATGTTCCAGAATACTGGGTGTTTTGTTTATAAAGATGATATTGAGATATACACATTAGATGTGAATAACCGTCTTTATATTTTGAATATAAATGAATCTCAAACATATAACATGACAAACAAAAGGCTTAAACTGAGTAAATTAGATGAGACTTATTTGTGGCATTGTTGTCTGGGACACATTAACAAAACTCATATATCCACACTTTCGAAGAGTGGATACTAGGACGAATTTGATCCTAATTCAAATGATGTCTACAAATCTTGTTTATTAGGCAAAGTGCCTAAAACACGTTTTACATGGTAAAGTTACACGTGCCACCGATCTGTTAGCCCTTATTCATAGTGACGTAAGTAGGCTCATGTCTAGCCAGGCTAAAGGTGGATATGAATACTTCGTAACCTTTACGGATATGGCATCGCGTTATGGTTATGTGTATCTTATGAAACACAAGTCGGAAACTTTTGAGAATTGAAAGTGTTTTGACACGAAGTAAGAAATAGACCGATAAAAGTATTAAAACAGTACGATCAAACCATGATGGATAATACTTAAACATATGAGTTTCAAGATTACATGAAAGAGTATAGTATTCTTTCACAGTGGACTCCTCTCGGAACAACTTAATTGAGCAGTGTGTCCGAACGGAGAAACCAAACTTTGTTGGACATAGTAAAGTTAATGATGAGTCGCTCTAAGCTACCAATTTCCTTCTAAGGATACACATTAAACAGTGCAATACTTATTCTGAATAAGGTTCCGTCAAAATCTATTTGACAGATTTCATATTAGATATGAACAGGAAAGAAATCGAGTTTCTCATTCCTGAAGATTTGGGAATGATGGGCATACTCTAAACGTTTGGATGATACAAAAGTATAACCCAAATTAGATAAGTGCATATTTGTAATTGGTTATCATAGGGAAACCAAAGTATAGTACTTATACAACTCACAAGAGAATAATATAATTGTTGCTCTCCATGCGGTTTTCCTAAGAGGAATTCCAATATGCAGTGGTAAGTGGGAGGAAAGTAAAACTCAATGAAAATCGGAGTAATACTGTTCCTGGCACCGACCCCTTTACAGAACACAAACAGTTCATCAGGGATAAATCTGTACCACAATCTTCTAATACACAAGAACTACGTAGGTCGGAGAGAGTTAGAAGACAACCTAAGAGATATGGGTTTTTGATCTCACCTCAAGTAGATATTAATCTTATTGAGGAAGATGGACCGACTACGTATGAGGAAATGATACAAGGTATCGACTCCTTTTATAGCAAAGTGCCATGAAGTCCGAAATAGATTCCATGTATCCCAACCAAGTTTGGACACTGGTTGATGTACCAGAAGGCATTATTCCTATTGGTACTAAATAAGTCTTCAAAGAAGACATACATGGATGGCAACATACAAATTTACGCAGCTAGGCTTGTACAAAAAAGTATCGTCAACGACATAATGTTGATTACGATGAAACCTTTTCACCTGTTGCCATGATTAAATCCATTCGTATAATGCTTGCTATTGCTACATATTTCGTTTATAAAATATGGCAACTGAACGCCAAAACTGCTTTCCTTAACGGAAACCTTTTGGAGGATGTTTATTGATCGGCGTAAACACACACGTATAACGCAAGCATATGTATCGTTCAAGTAGTATAAAAAAGTATCGATCCCACGAGGACTTAATACCTAATCTATTAATTTTATGAGGTCAAATGATTACTAGTATCTAACAGGTTGATTGATTGATTTGAAATGGTGATGATTCTAAATTTAAAAACAAGTAAATAAAATTGCATAAAAGTAGTTTTAAGAAAATTCAATATTAAAAACTATTTAGGGTTGTGAATCTTTCTAATATCTTTTAAAAGATGAAGTGGTTATTTCATGGTTGTGTAATATATCGGTTTACTAACCTGAAACACTAAATTATGCAAAAGCCTCTGTCGATGGTCAGACGTAAATACCAGCTTAACCCAATTGAACCATATGTCTATGTCAACCAAATTATCTGGATTCATTAAGTTTAAGTTCCAATTATGGCTACCCCGCCCGACAGGTTATATGTCTATCCTGTAATGAAATCTATTAAAAGGGTTATCTATCCTCAAGGAAGATCGTGGGCTATTAAGTCTAAGGCTGAAACCTAAAATTCCTTTGCCAAGTTTATTTTAGATTTACCATATCAATCTTATTGGTGATCAGACAACAAGAAGCATTAAGCTTAAGACTTAATAAGTAAACCTTTAAATTACCCAAACTATAAAATAACCCCTTATAAACCGGTGATATTAGAATTCATCACAACCTCGGATAACTAACTTAGTTACGACACATAACTAGGGCTAGTAAAAACTTAAGAGTAAAAGACATAAAGTAACAAATGCTGAAAAGTAAATTGCTGAAAAGTAAATGACGGAAAGTAAATGCTGAAATTAAATACTGAAAATTAAATGCTGAAAAGTAAATGCTAAAAGTAAATTGCTGAAAGTAAATTGCTGAAAAGTAAATGCTGAAAGTAAATTGCTGAAAAGTAAATAAAGTAAAAGTACAATAAAAGAAAATGTTGAGGTAAAATGATCCACTTTTATTACTTCTATTTTAGATATCTCCCTTAATATAATATATTAACTTTGCATGATAATTACCAACCAGCCATATAGACGGTATCCAGATTAAGTCAAATAAATAATTAATTACCAACCGACCAATCAGGCGGTATCCAGTTTAGTCAGGTTAAAACCAATTTAAATAATTACCAACGACCCAAATATGGTGGTATCCTCGTTAAGTCAGGTTTTAACTAGTTTATATATTGTAATTAAGGGAGATTAATCTAAATATTAGTAATAAAAGTTTTACCTTTTACCCCAGCAAAGGGGAGTTACCTCCTCATTACTAAAAAGTAAAAACTGAAAATTAAAGAAAGAAAAGTACTGTGCGTAAAAGTAAATTACGGAAAGCAAAAACTGAAAAGTAAAGAAAAGAAAGTGCGAAAGCGGAAATTAGTTACTGAAAGCTGTAAATAAACAAACAAGATACAATCTTCTTAGTATTCTTTAGGAATTCCTTAAAAGAAAGTATGAATTTACAAATGAAATGGCTTGGTATTTATAGGCAAAATTTTACCTCCATCAAATCATCCACCAAATCCATTATTAATTGCTCCATTAATTGCTCCACTAATTGCTCCACAAAATCCATTATTAATTGCTCCACTAATTGCTTATCATGTTTGGTGGTGATTTGATAATTTTTATTATTTATTTATTATTTATTATTTTCTTTGAAAATGATTGAAAATGACTTTAATAATTACACACAACACAATTATGGATGGTTCATTAATTTCGGGCATGCAATTTTCCGAATTCGAAATTATTTTATCTTTCAAAGTTGTAGATCTTTGAGTCTTCTTTAATATGGAACTTGAAGCAGCTCAATCCAATATCGGAGTAGAAAGTTATGCCCAAAATACGACAGATGCACAAAATTGGAATTTCCAAAACTGCACTTCGTTAAAACGCCCATCCAAGTTTCCAATCTTCAAAATTAATATGTCAAGTCCAACCTTTGCCCTTATTTGACCAAAATTTCGTCCTAAATGATTTCATTGTGTCCCAATATTATTTTATCTGCAAAATAAACTAAAACACATCAAAACGTTCATCAAACCCGAGAAACTAAACAAAATATTAAGTAAAAGGGGCGGTAAATATTGATATATTTTCCGCTCATCACACCCCCAAACCTAACATTTTGCTAGTCCTCAAGCAAAACAACAAAATAAAATACAAGAAACAATTAAAATTAAACTAAGCCTCTTTCTTAGGGATCACAGTTGCATTTACCATATTCAACAAGTCTTTAAACCCGTAGGTGTCCCTAGTGGACGAGTTATAGTCTCGTGAGGGCTTACATCAACGATACCCACAAACGTTTTACAAAAGTAAATAATATAATAAAACTAATGCACATAAAAGCAAAAAGACAAGAGAAAAGAGAATAAAGAAGTTAGTGACTAAACAGATGAAACATCTAATCCAAGTCAATAGTTGTTTTGTTTCATTCTAAATTACCGAATAAGTAAATTCTACGATTACTTTTACCATTCTCCATATACACAGTCGACAAAATATTAATCAACTCTTTTTTTCCCACAACAGTCACAAGTGCAGTTGATAAGAGAGTAATATTTTTGGCCTAAAGTTTTATCAGAATTCACATATTTTTGCAGCAATGAATTAATTTTCTGATTTTTTTTTATTCTTTGATTTTTGAATTTTTTTTTATATACAATATCTTCCATCTATGTAGCGAGTGTTGGGTCGGTGACTCCCAAACCAGTTGGCTTTAGGGCACCAGGTGTTAAGACACCCATACAGACTTAATTACTCAGACTTCAGATATATATATTTTTGCAGCATCTTTGATCCATGTAGCGAGCTTTGGGCCAGTGACTCCCAAACCAGTTGGTTTTAGGGCACTAGGTGTTAAAACACCCTTACAGACTTAATAACTCGGATCTCAGAATTTTTAATTTTTTTTACTCCATCACTTTTTTGAGATGCTTCCTCCAATTAAACTAGAGCACTGAATATTACAAACTTTTCAATTTTAGCTCATGTCCGTATGTTACAATGTTTGTTGATAATATCTGCTAACTGAGCATATGAAGATCCACTTTAGTCAGTATTATGGAGAATTCACAAATTAAATAATTCAAAAGGAAATAAATAAAAATTAACTTGTTCCGAAATAGGTTTGAGATACGTCTCAGGAGTGGAAACTCCTTACACAGCTATCTCTCACCAATTTCACCATTTTTAGTCAAAATAAAAAAAAAACCAAAATATTTTTGTAATTTTTTCAAATTTTTCAAATTTTTTTTTTGTATTTTTCAAAAAATTATGGACTAAAAATAAAAAAACAACACACAAACTAAAAACAAGGTACTGATCAACTAATTCCCTCCCCCAAACCTAAATGAGACATTGTTCCTCAATGTCTTAAACAATAGAAGAAGAGTTTAGAAGATAATATTTGGTTAGCTGAAATTCTACTGGAAATTAAAGGTTAAGATCCAGATTAATCTGATGCCTCTTACCACGATCGTCCTCGGACAAATTTATCTTTGAAACGATAGGGTCAACTTGTGGTTCATAGGCTAAGATTTGGTCAATTAGATCCGGAGCAGCAGTTCTGCCAGTGAAGAGGAGTTCTTTTAAAGGTTTTGACACGAACCCATTTCTTCGGGCATCATCAAGAAACACACAAAGAAAATCATAAAATCCATCAACGTTAAACAACCCAATTGGTTTCTGGTGTATGTTCAAGTTCGCCCAAAATAGCACCATAAAAATTTCCTCTAATGTGCCCAAGCCACCTTGCAAAGCAATAAAAGCATCAGCACGGTTAATCATTTCTACCATTCGTTCAGACATACTTGGCACGATCAGTTCCTCTCCGTTTGATGGTCCAATAAGATTTGCCTCCGCCAAGGGTTTTGGGATGATTCCCAAAACGTGACTGCCTCCTTCCTGTACAGCCTTTGAAACGATCCCCATAAGTCCAAGATTGCCTCCGCCATATACTAAGTGCATATTCCTTGCAGCGAATACTCGACCCAATTCATGTGCTGCTTCTACGTATTGTGGCTTAACACCAACACTAGTACCGCAAAACACACAGATGTTTTCAACTCGTCTTCTTGAAGTGGCTTCCATGTTTTACTCTGGATGTCTTCAAAAGTGCAATGATGAGTTGAATTTATAACACCTGAGAAAGGGTGAGTAAGATAATAGCACTAGTACCTGCCAAATGACAATTATTAGACACAACTCCAGCCTTAGGCCTAGCATGTGACATTCGATACTGGATTGTAATGCGCAATACTATGTATACTACGCCTGACAAAGATCTTGTATATCTAAAAAGAATATTTCTAGATAATTGGGTAGGCACGGTGCTTTGCTAGAAGCCAACCATGTCTTGTAAATCGGTAAGAATGTGGTACTGGGTACGAACGTGTTCGGATAGTCCGATGACCGAATTTACTGCCAACATATCCAGGGATCTCTTGGGTCGCCTCCCAAAGATTCACCGATGATATTTGACTGGAACAAAATTAATCTGAGATTAATTATAAGAGAGATAGTTAATATGGGATTAATTACTGCAAGAATTAATTTAGGATTAATTCGAGAAGAAGAGAGAACGCGATTAATTTGGAATTAATCGATAAAATAAATTTAATAGTTAAATTAGATTTTTCTATTTAATTTTTTTGGCTTAAATAATATATTAGATATATTAATTGAAATTAGATTTCAAAGCGGAATTAAAATTGGATTTTAATTCGTGCGAACGAATTAATTTAGAATTAATTTGTAAGAAATTTTCATAATAATTTTGCTAGGCATTATTATTTAATTAAATTGGATTTAATTAAGTCGCGACGGAAAATTTGTTTAATCGGATTAAACGAACCCGGGCCCAAAAGTGTGTTGTGTAAGTAATTTGAATTTTGAATTCAAATTGGTGGGACCCACTCACTGACATCAACTAGTCACTTTTTGATGGAAGTTGTTGGGATAATAAATTGGATTTTCTAACCCATCACACCTACTAACAAAAAGATATACAACTAATGAATTTTTTGAAATATTTATTATTATCTCTATTTCCCACCTTTGGCCGAAAAAGCAATTTTGCTTTTTCTTTTGACAGATGGCAATTGGCCTCTAACTTCTCATTTTTTTGGCCAAAAGGCAAAAAGGAATTGGCTTCTCTTTTGAAGAATGGAAATGGCCTCTGACTTGCTCAATTGGACGAATGGCCTCTGACTTGCTCATTTGGCCGAATGGCCTTATTTCAACAAGACCGATTGGTTCATCTCTCCAGGCCGAATTGTTGCTTCTTTTGGAGGGCAAAGTTCTACCTATTTTGTTCTAGCTAGCACTAAAAGGAATCAAGTGAAGGTGATAGGGATACTCACCCTTGAGTTGGAATCAACAAAGAAAGCTTGGAGCTTCCTCACATCCATGAAAAGTTTTGAAAGTCAAAGTCGATCAATGTAAGTTAATTCCATAAACTTCTTGATTTATTCACACACTAATCACGCTTAGAGATCCCGTGCCATATCTAGGACACTAACACTCTGGCACCTGTCACATTGAAGAGAAAACAAGTAATCATCTTTAAAAAGAATGGGCCAGAACAAACCTAATTGTAGGACTTTGGCTGCAGTTTTGTTTCTGCTGAAGTGTCCGCCATATGGTGATGAATGACAATGTTGCAGAACACTGTTGACCTCCTCATGTGGAACACACCGTCTCAGTAATTGATCAGCACAGCGTTTGAACAAGTACGGCTCATCCCAAACATAATGTTTGACTACTTTAAAGAATTTCTTCCTTTGCTGAGTTATCCATTCCAACGGCCATTTTCCCGATACTATGTAGTTGACATAGTCAGCATACCAAGGGACATCATAATGTTTCATGGAAAACAACAGTTCATCTGGAAAAGTTTCTTTGATTGTTAATTCTTTGACAATTGTTTCTCCATTCTCGAGCCTCAATAAATGATCTGCCACTTGGTTTTTGTCCCTTTCCTGTCTCGAATCTCCACGTCAAATTCTTGCAGAAGAAGTATCCAACAGATCAATCTGGGTTTGGCATCTTTCTTCGCGATCAGGTATTTGATTGCTGAATGATATGTGTAGACCACTACTTTGGGACCCAGTAGATAGGATCGGATGTAGGGAAGAGGCCGCGAGTGCGCAGCGGAAAATTGAAATTATTAAAATTATGATGCCGCTTTCCCTTTTCCCAAGACCCATTTGTTTTGATTATTCTACAAGGCTAAGCATGTTACTATATATTCTAAGCATAAAACTCATAAAACATGCAAAGAACATAAGCCTAAACATGTTAACTATCATAAGAACTCTAATTAAAATAAAGAAAGAAAAAGACTTACTTGAACTGTAGACTCCTCTAGTCCTCTCTCCAATCTACAAGCTTTTCTCGAACTCAGCAAGCTCTTCCACGTTCCAAAGAACCACCCAAGTGTGTGGCCTCCAAAGATGCACACACCAAAGCCAAAACTCAACGGCAAGACTACGCTTTGAGTGCACGGGTATTTTGCCCTTGGTGCTAGCCTAGGAAAATACCTCAAAACTTTTAACTCGAGGTTTCTCTAGTCAATTAGACTTAAGGATCCTCAAAATCAGTGGCTTACTCTTAAACTTTAGAGTTGCTCACTTATATAAACCCAAGATATGAAAGGTTTGGTGTGCAAAATTTGTGAAGAATTCTTTGGGTTTATATAGTGCTCCAAAGACAACAAAATTAATTAAGAATCCGATGTGGGATAAAAGCCAATTTATTCTTAGCAATTGGATCTTAATTTAGTGGTTTAATGAGATTATAAAACCCTAATAAGAGTTTGGGCCGAATTGGAATTCAAAACAAATAACAAAAAAAATAAAAAATTACTATTCATATGTTACTATTCACAAGTTACTATTCATGTGAATAGTATTTTTTAAATCTTTTTATTCCAATTCCCAAAGTGCCCCTATCGTCATTCACCAATCCCTAAGCCACTATGGAACCTCATAAATGATCTGTTCAATAATTAAACACATTGAACCATTTATGAAACATTCCTACAGCAATCATATATGCTGTTAAATATGTATTGTGCATTGTTAACCATTGATTTCAACATTGTTGTGTGAGACCTTTTGGGTTCCCCTCCAGTTGGACATGAAATGAATCGTGATAATTTAATCGAATATAAATTATCATCCGATCAGATGGTCGTTCGATTTCAATGACCAAGGTTGACATCTAGCAACATGCCAAGGCCCCCAAATGAGAAGGAAATATATATATACCCATTATGTATGCGATTTACATATGATACGGTCCCTCGCCTCACTGTATCCCCACCTATTGACATAGGGTACGGAGTGTTCTACCCATATGGTCAAATGTATGATGTTGATAGTGTCATGAATCGTGCTAACCCATAATCTCACATGATTCTTCCTCTGTGGCCACAGTCTCAAACACTGATCACACATATCAACCCGCGAACTAGAATACTACTCTTATAAGAAAATATTATCCGAGAGAGTGGCGATTCTCTATTGTATCCTACAAACTTCATGTGTTTCAAACATGGCCCAATCATACCTTTATGACCGGATCTTTTGAACCGGGGAAGGAGAATGTCAAATTTATTTGATCCACATATAAGATTGTAAAGACCTCAAGTCTAAGGACTAGTCATAAAATCGATACATGAAAGTTCTCACAGACACAGGAGATAAACACTCCATATGAAAACTTTCGGCGGTCAGTTCTATGGACATGAGCAACTCATGCATCCATGTGATACACCAAGCGAACGAATCTCCCCTAGTAGCCTATGAGATCGGCTACCCCACTTAAAGGCGGTGTTGGACATTATGACCCATAGCGTCACTATTTGCACAGATCATTGTGTTGTTGTAGCAAATTAACTATGTGACAAAGAAATTGCACTCTCATCATTTGTGATTAGATCACCATAGATATATAAATGAAGAGAGGTCCCTATGATTAGTTCCTGGATTGAGATGATATGAGACAGTATCAGTCCACGAAGGATTAATCATTAAATATCCCTAGCCGTAGTATTATCGAGACTGGACATCGATAA